>JAUZST010000185.1:0-12500 GCA_034779995.1 Parotocinclus haroldoi | reverse complement strand
AGCACGCGAGCCCTGGCTTCGTGCACTATCTGTCTGGATTTTGCATATTCTCCCTGTGTCTAAGGGGGTTTCTGGTAAGCACTCTGTAGTGCCCAGTGATATGCCCAGGTGAGTCCCAGTGGTGACCTCCAGCTGCAGCTGGTTCTGGCATTACATACAGGGAGGCCCTGATCAGGATAAACCATGTTCTAACGTATTCATAGACATTAAACATGGCTCTGTGTTTCATCAGGCAGCTTGGGTACTTCTGGCCACCCAGAGTCACCACCAGGGGGTGAGTATGTCCTAGCTGGTGGGGGGGTGGGGGGTAAGTGAGTAGGGGTAATTGGGGGTGGTTTGGGGATGATTTGAGATTGCACTGTGTTAAACTCAGCAGTGGATGCTGTAAGATCAGAGCTGCTTCCTTCTGCTCCAGATCTCATTTCTATCTGAGGGAATATCAGAGCTCACACAGAAAGCCCAGCTCCGTCGTCAAGCTCACAAAGACCTTATGGACGAGAAAAACGATGAGATGGAGGCTGACATGGAGACACACCAGCTGCAACGCTCACCCAGCACCTTATCCATCAGTAACGGATCAAAGGTAAGCACCTGATTACTAATAACAATTGATCAGAGACAGCCACCTGGAAACACCACAGGTAGAGCTACACGCACCTTTAAACACACACACACACATTCTTAGATATAATAATCACATGTACACTGCTCTGCACCCCTGTGCTGCTCTTATTCCCGTTTGCATTCACATATTTAGAATGGTGTCCTAATTCGGTTCTGTAACTTCCCTTGAGTCTAATTTGCATAACTACGAACCGTAATGTGAGCGGGGTGCTAAAACTTTTGCACAACTCTTTCTATGTAAATGAATATGGATTAAGGTAAGGACAGAATAAGTTCTGCCCTCACAGCTGAATTCTTATTTATTTCTAGTAAAAAGCAGGAGGACAGATTTGTTTAAAACCAAGACTGATATTCTGATTTGATTTTTCATGTGTGTTTTATATTAATTAACGGACTTTGTGCTCCAGAATACTAATACTAAATACTAATACTAAATACCTTACAGTTTTCAAAACATTTAGAAATTCAATTATCTTACAGTATAGGACACAGGGTTGCCAGGTGCATGTATTCAGTATCCATTCAGGTGTAATATATTTATTAGAATATTCTATATATTAAATTAAACTCTATATTTGTTATTGTACACATGATTGTACACATGTAGCAGGATGCTTACCTCATTTCATCCGGATCGGATAGAATACATTAGAATACAATAGAATAAATACAAATGATGTGCCCTTTGTTCTATTCTTAAAGTTGCCAGGCATTGTTTATTTATGTATAGTATTTGTTTTATGATTGTTTATTACGTTTAAACGTAGAAGAGGTTGCTGATGATGATGAAGCCCGTCTCATACCCGTGGGTCGGAGGTGGCGGGTTAACGCATTGGACTCCCTTTACTGAGGGTTCTAGTCATTTCGGATTCGGTAGCTGGTCCTGAGTTTGCATAAGATATTATTCTGCTTGATGATTTGGATGCTATTTGTTTGTTTTTGTTTCCTCTCTCTCTCTCTCTCTCTCTCTCTCTCTCTCTGTCTCTCTCTCTCTCTCGGTCGTGCTCTCTCACCCGTGAGACTGTACCTCCGCAGTGTTTACCCGTCCCTGCCTCGCTGCCGCGTTGCTATGGCAGTGTTTATGGCGGATGAAGAAAGCAGAGGGTCAGGTGATGGAGCCTTACACGATACACACCGCCATTAGAGGTGCAAAGAGCCCGGCCTGTCAACATCAATTTCCCAAGGCCTGGTGATTACATAGCCTTAAGTAGAGCAGTTCTTTATCTCAGATGAACATGGTGCACCTTTCCGTCACAGCAGCTCCAGGTCTGTGTGCTCGCTCAGGTGATTCATCACCGTCAGGAACAGGCTTTCAGAATTCACTTTTTGCAGCAGGCCAGTGTTAATATTTGATTAAGCCCTAGCCTAAGGTGTGTTTGTGTCTGTGTGTCTGTGTGTTTGTGTGTGTGTGTGTGTGTGTGTGTGTGTGTGTGTGTGTGCGTGTGTGTGTGTTGGGGTGGATTCTCAGAATGATGTCGGAATGTGAGAACATTTTTACAAAGACTTTAACTAGAGACGAAGCTTGCTGATGCTGTATAACCCTCCCGTAACGAGTCGCTGATGTGTGTCATTCTCTCAGACGTCCTGACGGAACGCCTCATTAAAAGGTTCCTCAGTTGGTTCCACGGACCAGGGAGTTTGGGTGACAGGATTAACCGGCACTACCGTGTCTAAGTCCAGTACAGGTTACATACACACTGTGGTACAGAAACTATAATCTGCTCCGCTTTTCACCAGTGTAGTTTGCATGTTTTCCTTGTATCTCTCTGGTTTCCTCCCACAATTCCAAGGGCATGCATCAGGTTAATTGGTTGCTCTAAACTGGTACCAGAACATTTTAGTGTAAGGACTGGAGCTGGTACCAGAACATCTTAGTATGAGAACTGGAACTGGTACCAGAACATTTTAGTGTGGGACTGGAACTGGTACCAGAACATTTTAGTGTGAGGACTGGAACTGGTACCAGAACATCTTAGTGTCAAACTGGGAAGACAAAGCCCAGTAGACCTGAGAATTATTTAAGTGCTTAACAGCTTCCACATCCTCCAAGTTTCTGTGGTTAATTAATATGACAAATGGCCGGAGCACCTTAATGGTTCAGAGTTCCCAGTCAACCACATCGTATTTTCCCTCTGTTAAAACTTAATCAGGAGAAACGGGTGGGACGTTTGAAGCTCTCAGTATGAGGTCAGGCCCAATTTGTTTCCAATTTCACATTTCCCGTTTAGGATTTGTGATAAAGTATCTGACAAACGAGCCGCTTTATGGGATCTGCATTTATGGAGTGTTTTTGTCCCGTCTGATCTACGAGAAAGCAAACTTCATATCGGATGGGAATAAACAAGTACAATTAAAATATTGAAAAAGAAGAGTACTGAATGAAACCGGAGGTGATGTGGAGATGTTTCAATTATTTGAAGACAAGAAGTTGTTATGAAACTGTGATGCTGTTGTTCCTCTATTATTCACACAAAAGTACTGGAACTGGTACCAGAACCTCTTAGTGTAAGGACTGGAACTGTTACCAGAACATCTTAGTGTAAGGACTGGAACTGGTACCAGAACATCTTATTATGAGGACTGGAACTGGTACCAGAACATCTTAGATGAGGACTGGAACTGGTACCAGAACATCTTAGATGAGGACTGGAACTGGTATGGTAAGATTCAGTAGTTTTGAAGGACTATTGCAGTTCCACTTTGGAACTTTGGAGTCTTTGGAGTGTGATGATGGATGATGATGAATGATGAAAGATGATGATGATGGATGATGGATGGATGATGGATGGATGATGGATGGATGAGGGATGATGATGAATGATGATGATGGATGATGATGGATGATGATGGATGATGATGGATGATGATGATGATGATAAAGATGATGATGGATGAGGATGGATGATGCATGATGGATGATGGATGATGGATGATGGATGATGATGATGGATGATGGATGATGATGGATGATGATGATGATGAAGATGATGATGGATGAGTAGGGATGAGGATGAATGATGATGGATGATGATGGATGAGGAAGGAAGATGATGGATGACGATGATGATGATTATGGATGATGGATGATGATGGATGTTGATGATGGAAGATGATGGATGATGACGATGGATGACGATGGATGATGATGGATGATGGATGATGATGGATGATGATGATGATGGATGATGATGATGGAATATGATGGATGATGACGATGATGATGGATGATGATGAAGGAAGATGATGGATGATGATGATGATGGAAGATGATGAATGATGATGATGATGATGATGATGATGATGGATGATGATGATGGATGATGGATGATGATGAAGGAAGATGATGGATGATGGAAGATGATGGATGATGACAATAATGGAAGATGATGGATGATGACGATGATGGATGATGATGATGGATGATGATGATGATGGAAGATGATGGATGATGACAATGATGATGATGATGATGGATGATGGATGATGATGGATAATGGATGATGGATGATGATGGATGATGATGAAGGAAGATGATGGATGATGATGATGGATGATGGATGATGATGGATAATGGATGATGGATGATGATGAAGGAAGATGATGGATGATGATGATGATGATGGAAGATGATGGATGATGGATGATGGATGTTGATGGATAATGGATGATGATGGATGATGATGATGATGATGGATGATGATGAAGGAAGATGATAGATGATGGATGATGATGGATGATGGATGAGGATGGTTGATGATGGATGATGATGGATGATGGATGATGGATGAGGATGGTTGATGTTGGATGAGGATGGATGATGTTGGATGAGGATGGATGATGTTGGATGATGGATGATGATGGATGATGGATGATGAATGATGATAGATGTTACTGAGTTGTGACTCTGGACACTAAGGGGTGTGTTTTGTGTAAATACTGCGTGTAATAAATGTTATCGTATCGCTCCACCTCACTTTATTAGCTGCATGTGGAAAATGATGACCGGTCGATAACCCAACACGTTGCCAGCGAGAGCAGAAATGCACATTGCTCAAAATTCCTCCAGTCCTATAATAACACAATGCTTTCTCGTCTTATTTAAATCCATGCCAGCGTGCCTCAGAAACCCCCACCCCCAGCGCCCCTTTCCGTGTTACCCGGTCTCTCTTGTGCCAGACGTGGATGGTGCGCCAGATTTCTGCCACTTTGCGTTTACTCTCCAAAACAATTCCATTCTCCTCACAGCTGTTGTTTTCGCTTTCTCTCGCGTCTTCATAACAGGCTTCTGTTTATATGACCCAAATGTAATGTTACACACGCTGTTCCCCACTAATCCCACCGGCCACTCAGGCCAATCAAAATAAATACAGCAACGTAATGTGCAACATAATAGAAGTCATTTGCACATATCTAATTAGCCAATCGTGTTTCAGTACTTAAGATCATACAGATACAGGCCAGCAGATTCAGGTCATGTTCGCCTCAAACATCAGCACGAAGAAACGGTGTGAGCTCAGTGATTTTGACCATAGAATGATTGTTGGTGACGGGTTTGGTCTGACAGGAAGACTATGCTTAGCAGAAGAGCCGGAACATGTCAAACCTTGAGGTGGATGGGCTACAACAGGGAGTGCCTGTGTAAATATGGTGTCTCTTGTAAAGCACCGAAAAGACTGTTAGTGTGAGGACTGGTACTTTTTACCAAAACATGTTAATGTGAGAAGTGGTACTGGAACATGTTAATTTGAGGACTGGAACTGGTACTGGTACCAGAACATCTTAGTATGATGACTGGAACTGGTACTGGAATATGTTAATGTGAGAACTGGAACTGGAACATCTTATTATGAGGACTGGAACTGGTTCCAGAACATCTTATTATGAGGACTGGTACCGGAACATCTTAGTGTGAGGACTGGAACTGGTACTGGAACATCTTATTATGAGAACTGGTACTGGTACTGGCAGAACATCCTTGAGAGAGACCAGTTGTCCTAACACTTGTCTGTACGCTAGTGGAAACCCACGCAGATATGGGGAGAACATGCAAACTCCGCACAGGCGGTCCCTGTGAGCTGTGAGGCAACACTCTCTCATGCATAACAGGGCAACATGATTCTACCCTGGGGGTTATAGTTCCATCAGTGGCCGCTGTTTATCATAGCAACACCTTCTCGTTTAGAGATGTAAAGAAGATGGTTTAGAAGGCGATGTGGAAAATCAGCTCCTGACTGGAGCCTGCTGAGATTTCTCCGATAATCAGATCTGTTGATCGGGATCCAGGATCCGTTCAGGAATTTCACTGCTTGTTCCTCCTCAGCGAGGCGAATAATGCAATTTGAGTCATTCGATACACTAGAAACGTGGTCTTAAGATCAAATCAGCATCCCTGAAAAAAAAACACAGCAAGAAAACCCGTAAAGCAAAACCGTTTGGAGGGGTAGAAGGGAGCAAAACAGACGCTTTATTCCAGACGTGATCAGGACCGAGTGGTTGGTTCTGTCACCTCATGGCTCGAAAGGTTCCGGTTCGAGTCCTGGGTGCGGCTTGGGTAGGTTTTTCGAACCAATTAGGTCAAATAAAACTTGCACCTTATGAAGTAATCCTAATATGGTTTACTTAGAAACCTTTCATTCTTAAGTTTGAAGTTTTCATTAAGAAAATACAGATCCATGAATCGGCCAGCTGAAGCACCACAACAAGGAACCAAAATATCCAAAAAAATAAAACTTCAGACCTTTTTTAACAGTCAGCATAAAGCATTCTCCTTCCAAAAACGACCGTATGCTTCTTTTTTTTAAAATTATTTGACACACCATGTCCCTGGGATGGTGAATTCTATGTTGGTGATGAAAAGATACTTATGCTATCTAATTTCTGTATTATGTTATATTTTATAATTATCATTACGTACAATTATAACTTATGTTACATACTTTTTTAATATACCTCTAATATTCATCACAGAAATAAAATTCACCGTCCCGGGTAGCCTACAGCTTTTCCTATTGAAACGTCGTAAGTAGAGAATGAAAATAATAGAAATAATCAAGTAAATATACAGATACCGATTTTAAAAAAAAGTGTTTTCTCTCCTCACTCAGAAACATTTTTTTAATAGATGTGGGAGCCAAAAATGACCCACCTCCGCTCCTGCTCCTGTACGGGTCGTCCCGGATGAGCGTTATCCGGTCCGTTGATGGCGCCTGACAGGACTGGAAGGACGGGTGCATGCCTCAAAAGGTCTTTCAGTTCTGTGACCTTAATCAGGACGAAGTGTTAGCACCTGTTTCTACCCCTCCTGCATCAGACGCAGAGAATAATCCGGTTTGATATCAGGTTTAGGAAGGGTGTGTTATTAAAGGCAGTGCTGAAAGGGGTTCGGGGGCGAGCTGGGGGTCAGGCACGCGCACAGATGCGTGCCAGGCGATGAATGGTCACTGAAGTGTCCCGAAAAGTGCATGCATGACCTTGCGTGATATATTTTGCGGTGTTCCTTACGTCATGTTTTTGTTAGACCAGTCAGAACATGTTACATGTTACAGAACATTTTTGGACCACGAAGGTTATGGGGAACAAGCCCAAAAGCCATGCTCGATCGCGGAATGGGGTCGAGTCTGGACCCGTAGCTGTGCAGGTGGTGGGTATGGTGAGGAGACGAGACTAAGATGTGTTCCTAGGAAAGAACTGTCCGTAGAGCTCAGGGACAGGACTGTAAACAGGCACAGATCTGGAGAAGGCTAGATCCCAAGGGCGCAGTCACCTCCATAATTTTTGACTGGAAAATGATTGGAACAACAAGGACCCTTTCTTGAGCTGGCCGTCCCACCAGACTATGTAATCGTGGGAGAAATGCCTCGGTAAGAGAGTTAACCAAGAGCCCAATGGTCATCCCGACTGAGCTCAGAAGCTCAACCATCATTGCGGCACTCCAGAAATACGAGTGAAGCCTCTCCTCAGTCAGAGACGCAAGAAAACCAATCTTTTCTGGTCTTGTGGAACCAAGACTGAACTTCTTGGCCTCAATTCTAAGCGCCGCTGATCATCACCCGCCCAATACCATACGAAGAGTGAAGCACGGTGGTGGCAGCATCACGCTGTGTGGGCATAGTTTGGTCATTTTGAACACGGTTTGTTTTATTGGAATTTCTAAATCTACTAAACGGAACTTCTTCTAGAACCAAACTTGGACATGTGAGTTCATTTCCAACAGTTACCTCTGCATCCTAAACAGCTGGTTTGCTAAGCAAACTCTGACTTGATCTCTTGATCAAAAGCATGCCGGGCTTCAATAGACACCAAAAGCTCTTCCCATTGTTCCAGCATTCCTGACCTTCACAGCTTCACTCACTGACACAGCAAACACAGCCAGGCTCCTGAGCCCTCGGCTTACGGAGATCCGGGGGCCTGGTCCGTGCAATACACGCACTGCAGACTGGACGCAGACGGGCTTTACTGCCTCATACTCTGTCACTGGACCACCGGAACATGTCTGGAGTTATTATCGGATCGAGTTACGAGGATACGAGAACGTGGTCAGGTCCAGTTAGCTTCTGGTTTCTCCAACTTCCCAGAGTCATGAGTTCTGATATTACAACCCCCAAAAAAAGAAAAAAAATCATCTGGCACTTTTCCAGATGATTCACTTGCGTCTCTGAATATACTATTTGTTGTATTAAAAGGGCACAACTCACTTTTAGTCCTAGTGCACATCGTTACGTGGGCAAAGGGACAGAATATTTGAGGGGATAAAGTTTTATTTTGATGCAGCGTAACTTGAAGGTTTAGGCGGATCAAAAAGCCTGTATGTCTTTTATGAACGTCGTAAACACTACGGCCTTTATTTTTTTTAAACATCTGCAACCCGTATATATTTATTCCACGAGTCGATTCTGTGATTCGAGGCTGTAAGAGCTGCGGCTCGACCCTAAAAAACGATTCCTTACAACGAATCGCCTCACATTAAGTGCGTACGGAGAAGCTAAGCGTTAGCTCAATAAATCCACTTTTTTTTTCTTACGTTTTCACATATATTTACATGTTAGTTCTGTAGCATATGCTCCTATACAGGGCGAATTACAACTGTAACAACATGACATATCAATAAATTGTGTCTTAAACGTCCTTGATCGTCATCCCGTCAGTGCGGGCTGAATAGAGGTGGGATTTGAAAGTCTAGCACCGTAACCGTTAGGCTATCGCAGTCCCGGCGTCGTTGTGACGCAAACGTTTAAATGACCTTGATAATGACACCCGGTTACTTAAGATTATGATATAGATTTGAGATAAAGGGGGCGATTTCGGACCTTAAATGAGGTGTCATTTAAAGCAACAGGTGCTCAGACAGGATGAGAAGGCGCTGCGGTGTTTGATCCTCATGGTTTTTTTTTTATTCTCTCACAGAGATTACATGAAGACCCCATATTAAGCACACAGGTATCCTTCATAAGCTGAATTCAGTGGAAACCGAGCAGTTTAATGTACTGAATATCGTAACGCAGCCTAGTTAGACATTCTTAAAGCGCTGACTTTAAGCTACAGTTGGCGATAAATGATTAATACAAAGCTTATTTTCTAACATTATCGTGTCAAACAGGTCATCTAAATGATTGCTTAATGTATTAAAAGTGAAAATGAAAACAATGCTTGAGGCGACTGTAGCTTTTCCTGACTGCGCTCATTTGATGCCTGCATCATTCACTGCCGATTTCCTCGTTTAGAACAGGAGCGTACGCTACCGTGGCACCGTGGCACCGTGGTACCGTGCCTCACCTTCCCCGGGGAGGTTGAACTGCATGTGCATGTAATGTGCATGAATTGAGTCCATGAAGAGCAAATCAGTCACGAATAAAACATCCAAACGTCCAAACCCGTTTGCTGCTGAACTGCGTTTGAGCTTTTAGCCAGACGTCGCGTTGCATTTGTGAAATCCTGCGGTCCGTGTGCCAGGCCGTGCGATCCGTACCACACACAAACACATTCCCCGGACTCCTCCGACCACATGTTGTTCTTGCGGGAATGTCGGTGTCATTGTTTTTGTTTATGAGTGGGAGCAGAGAAAGCCACACTCAGTTGTGCACACACGTAAAGGGGGCGTATTCACGGGACCGCTGGGGCCAGTGGCTCGGGGTTGTGTCATGCTCTATAATAAGGCGCGGGGGTGTGTGTGTGTGTGTGTGTGTATGTGCGGTGGGGGGTGGGGGTGGGGCAGAGGGGTCGAATGAACCCGATGATTTGGCTCGCTGATGGTCACGCCGATGATGGTGCTGCTGCTGGCGCGTCGGTCAGGGCGTGGGTCGTTCCGCGACGACCTCCCTGCGTGTCTCGCGGTTGAGCAGCGCAGGCCCAGACGTCACGCTCGAGTAAACAGACCTCGTGCCCCGGGTGAGGAGCGCAGACGTTATGCAACGCAACCATTTCCCCTTTTTTTCCCCCCCACTGCTAATTCTATCAGGATGGGATGAGATCTGAATGGAAGAGGAACGGCCCCAAACGCCAATATCATTTTCCTCTCCCATTCTCAAAACTTTCCCAGTTCCCATTTGCGGCTGCGGCCAACGCTAGTCTCGAGACATTTCATCTGTTACTCAGCGTGACCCTGCACTTTAGCACTGACGTTTCAGAACAGCGCTGTTGGTTTTTTTTTTATTTTTTAATAACAGGAAAGCAAACAGGGAACATGGGCAGCACAGCAGCTAGCAGAGCACAGAAGCGTCCAGGGAAGGAAACGCCTTTAAGAATCCGTGAGAGCCGAGAAAACGAGACGAGCTAACGGTACAGAATTGATCTGTGCGTTCCCATAGTTACCCACGCCGTGGTCGGGCTTCAGAAGGAAATCAGCTGCTAGGTTTTTTCCAGCATCTTGGAGAAATTATGGCCCTCTGGAAACTGTTTGTTATTTTTATTTAATCATGTAATGACACACAGATCTGCAAATAAATCAAGTTCCTTTTTAAAAGGCCAGTCTATTACTTAATGGGCGTATTTATTTAGTGTTTTTTTTTTTTTTTTTTAAAACTACGCAACGCAAGCGTCAAATCTGCTGTTACGTGCTCATGCACCCTTGTGTTTTTGTCGTTTTTAGCGGTGTGTTCGATGCTGATGCTGTCACCTTTTTGCCAGCCTGGCATCAGCAAGGCATTTTCACCCCGAGATTTTGGAAAGAAGATGTGTTCTCGATGCACTTCCCATAACGAGATGACAACAATAAACAATAAACTCGTCTCCTATATCGGTTACATAACCAAATCCTTTGAACTGGCTCTTAGGACACAGCCACAGCTCCTAATTCGTGGTTAGCTTTAACCCCTCCGATTGGTTCCTGAAGCGATTTGTTGTTTTTGCAATGCTATAATGACCATATACTGTTAACCCCAAAAATGTTACACTTTTTAACTTCACCACTCCATAATCCCCTTTATCACTGATCTTCATTCTAAGCTTTGTGAGCTTTAGCATATTGTATCATTTTTCCCCGTCCCAATACTTTTGGCCACGTTTCTTTGTGTCCTAATACTTTTGGCCACATGTTGGTTTGTGTTCTAATAATTTTGGCCTCATGCTGGTTTGTGTCCTAATACTTTTGGTCACATGTTTGGTTTGTGTCCTAATACTTTTGGTCACATTGGTTTGTGTTCTTATACTTTTGGTCACATGTTGGTTTGTGTCCTTATACTTTTGGTCACACGTTGGTTTGTGTCCTAATACTGAATGAAGATGTGTTCTCGATGCTTTCCCATCACGAGATGACAGCAATAAACAATAAACTTGTCTCCTAAATCGGTTACATAACCAAATCCTTTGAAATGGCTGTTAGAAAGCCACAGCTCCTAATTCGCGGTTGGCCACCAGAACGTACCTCCTGGACGATGTCGTGTTCAGTTTACAGGGACTTGAACCTGGCTGGACTGAGCAAAAATGGAGTGTTTTTTTTTTTTAATGCAACCACAACACAAACAATAACTGGAAAAAATCCTGCAATAAAACAAAGCCGCAGAGACGGAAATTTGTCTCGGAAAATATGTCTCATCAGAAAACGCTGCTTATTTGGAATGGAAGTCTGTTTTGAAAAACACTCCTCTTTAAGTAATGAGCCTCACACCGTTTGTCCACCGGGGGAACCCGACTGAACCAAATCCGATCTTAACAGGAACAGAAACGAACTGAAGATCATTCATCATGCCTCCTGTATTGTCAGGCCGGATTATCACGTCAGGTCTGATATCTCAGCTGCATCGTGCCACGCCCGTATCAGCTTCGGCACGTGGGCTTATTTCAGACAGACGCTTCCCGGCGGGCAAGGTGCATGGAAAAATACCTCTTTAAAATACCTTTTATCCCCTCTTTAAGAGCGCTGACCTTCGAGATAACTCGAGAGGTGATTGGAAAGGGGCTCGCTGACATTTGTTTCGCGGCTTGTTGGTAGATAATTTTACCACGTGTTTGTTTTGAGCCGAAGATACAGTTACGTTAATATTTTAAGCACGGCTGTTCCTAGTGTCAGAGCGGAAAGAGTGGCATGGCCGTTTATCAAACTGAAGCTATAAGCAAAACAAAAAAAGATTTTTACGCTTCCACACTTTTTATTTTAACTCAGAGACTCAGTAACTCATGCGTGGTGCTGTTAAAAAAAATACCTTTTGTATCTTATTATCCCAATCACATCGGTTTGGACTGGATTAATCTGATCTGGACTCAAAACTGCAAAACTGTACAGCTTAGAACACAAGGAAAGAGCCACAGTGAAGATGTGTCCTAATACTTTTGGTCACATGTTGGTTTGTGTCCTAATACTTTTGATCACATGTTGGTTTGTGTCCTAATACTTTTGGTCACATGTTGGTTTGTGTCTTAATACTTTTGGTCACATGTTGGTT
>JAUZST010000184.1:0-21443 GCA_034779995.1 Parotocinclus haroldoi | reverse complement strand
TGGTCCTCCCGAGGTTTCTTCCTACCATTTTAGGGAGTTTTTCCTTGCCACTGTCGCCCTAGGCTTGCTCAACTTGGCATTGGCCTTTTAAGATAATGTATAACTGTAAAGTTGCTTTGAGACAATGCTACATTGTAAAAAGCGCTATATAAATAAAATTGAATTGAATTGAGTATTCGTATATGCAGTGGTATTTAGTTGGTAATTAGTTGGTGAACTGGATTGATTTAGCACCTTCTATTTAAAAATCCATCATTTGCTCAGAAAAGAGTCTGAATTTTTCATGACATGGATCCAATACAATGGTGATGAAGAAATTCTGATCCACATGAACTTATTTCATCAATGGAATCATGCACTGTACATTCATGTAATTATACTATTCAGGCATCTCAAAGAAGTTATCTTTAATGTTATTCATATGACCTGTTTCAGTTTACTAGTGCTTTGAAGCAAGCAATATAACCATGCTGAAAGTAGCTGTTTAGATGGTGTTAAATTGTGGCCATAAAAAGATCCACACGGTCAACAACAAGATTTATTTAGGGTCACTCTTTGGTGACTTCAGTATACAATATATGGGCAAAGATAATAATGTCAGTCATGCCATATTTTGTCCCCTCATAACATATGACTGAGAGAAGGGATACTCATGACCATCATCATCCACCATTCTGAAGGATGTTGCCATTATATCACTGTTGTGTTTTAACTGACTTATAACCCTCATCTTACTTTAAGAAAGGATTTATAAGTGACAGAAGAGCCATACTCTAACTCACCACACAAACCATGCTCTTATTTATAGATCTGATCCTTTCAATCCTGTTGATGCCTAATGGAGGCAGGATACAAAATAACATAAAAACCTGATTTATGTGATTCGGGAAATTGCTGAAATATTACTGAAATATTTTGATCCTTAAACATAAATATTTTAAAACTAAATAGACTTCAAGGCTGAAAAAGTTAACTAAAAAATAATTGTCACAAGACACCGAATTTAGGCAGGCATCATGATGAAAAAACATCTATTTCAAAAGAAAAAAAGGTGCAAAACCAAACTTCAAATGCACAAAGTAATCTTCAAAGAGCTCTTAAGTGACAGCAACATAAAAATGTGCAAATCTAGGCAACCATTTTTCTCAGCATCACCAAATCTAACATTAACAACAGATGCTGTTTGCCATGTTTGACAAGCTAAAATATTCACCCACACAATTAGTGCTTAGGTTAGTACCAGTTGAAAGACATGAACTATAACATTAATTTCAGTCCAGATCATTCAAACTAGTAGTATTTTACATACAGTGAGGAACCCTCAGGGCATTCCAGGCTATTTTGGAACTAATAGTCAATTTTTAATTTTTATATTTAAGTGTCACACTACTTTTTGTATTTAATCTTTCCTTCCATCTGTGTAGACTTAAGTTTGCTTTGAAGTGAAAGGCTTAAAAGTTAAGTAGCAGTTTATTGCAACGGTTTAGTGCAAAGAGGTCTAGATGAGAGTGCAAAATTTGATGAATTTTTAAGGACATGTTACAGCCAAGTTCTTTATATGAAGGAGATCCATTCCATCGAATCTTCATAGTTGTCTGCCCTGTTGTTGTTTATCATGTAGCCCTGTAGCCTTTTGCTTGCAGAAATGCAGATGCAGAAAATGGTGACATACCTCATCTTGCAGAAGCACACAGTTCTGAGGACCAATACAGACTCCTTCCTTCATCTTTGGAAATCATCTTCATTCCACTTTGGAAATTTACACAGGAGATACTGGAAATGTTTTTTGCATTTTTGTTCATTGCCTTCACAAAGTTATTCATAAGACCCAACTCTATATGCAATCCCATTTACATAGGAAACTTTGTGTATCCACCCAGTAGACCAAACACGATGGCAACCATCTTTAAATAACCAACTGAGCCAATCTGGCTGTAGACTAGTGTTATTTTTCGTTCCAGAAAGGAAACAAAACCACAAAAAAACCCAAAAAAAACTACAAGAAGGCCTTGAAGGTCAGTTTTTAGCATAATTAGGACATGACAGCTGTATCAGCCAGTTAGGATTTGATTGCTAATGATGCAACTGTCTCTAGTCTTCTCCTAGACACATCATGACAACACAAAAGAAGGAGTGACTGATGTTTATCTAAATATTAAATGTACTTCTTCTGAAACCCAAAAGACAGCACTATGATGTTCTTCATCATTTAAAAATGAAAGATGGAAGAGTAGTGTTGTGTGAAATAATAATTCAGATCATGTTGGTAATACACTGCTCACAAATTTTAAGGGATATTTAAGAATGAATATGAAGCAATTGAAAAAAGAAACATTTGATTTTATTTAATTAAACATGCTCATCGGAAAAGCAAATGAAAAGCCCAAGAAACTTGATTGTTTATGCAAATGAGATGCAAACTCAATTATCGTGTGTAGAAAGTGACATATTCATGGGGGTGAACAGAAACATGTTAAACTGGACGAGAGTGCCACACATTGACTGTTCAGTAGGGTGTATGGTCACCAAAGACTGTCAAAACACACTGACAGTGATGGGACATGGACAGGATCAGACTGTCCAACAGTTCTTGTGGTGTGTCTTCGTATTTATTTTTAGATATTATTAAATATTCTACTTTTCTGAGAAGTGTAGTTCTAGCATATTTAATTAAAATGGGCTTCTTTAAGATATAAGCTATACATGTTGATTTAAACATTTAGAAATATTGCACTGTTGGTTTGTTTGGTCAAAGAACTTGTTGCTAATTACATAGTTTGGATAGTTTTTAGAATACTGCTCACAAGAATTAGGGGATATCCAAAATAAAATATCCCATCATGAAAATACCTTCTAATTTTTGTGAGCAGTATGTAAAAACTATGCAAACTGTGTACAGTATATGTATATTAAGTTGTACAGCTGTTCTAATTTGAAGCTCCATATTTTAAAAGAAATCTATTATAGGAGCCAACATAATGATTGGTAAAATATGTGTGTGGTCATGTGTGATTTTTTATCTGAACTAATTTGACTTTCCATTGCAGATATTCTTAGCCCTTAAATTGCTCCTTTGAAGTTAGAGTTTATAAAAGCAGAGCTACTTGCTATTTGTAAATGTGTTTATTTGTATGTCTCAAACTAAAGGCATAGCTCTAATAGTCACAGTTCATCACAGCTTATTTATAAGTCATTAAATGATTCAGGTTCAGTATGCGTCTAATATGCTGCAGCTGGGCAGAACTCTCAGATCATTAGAAACTAACCCGTTAGTTCTGCCCATTTAGCTACTAGGCCAGGAACAATCATGAAACCACTAGGGCCACTTTTGCATAATTGATTAACCTAAAGCATGTCTTTGGACTAGGGGAGGAAACTGGAGTACCTGAAGTAAACCCACACAGACACATGCACAATGCACACAGAAGGAGCCCAGACCGCTCCACCTGGGATCGAACCCAGGACCTTCTCACTGTGAGGCGACAGTGCTACCCGCCGCTTTACACTAAATGCATTTTGTTTCAAGTTAAATCATTGCTATTTGACAAAGCTCTGATTCATTGGAATGAGAATAAATTCATGGGAAAGCTGGTGCCTAGCCTGCAAAACAGAACATAACCCAGGCCCCACCCTAGGCAGGGCTCCAATACATTATAGTACAAACACCAATTAACCTAACATGCATCTTTGGAATGTGGGAGGAAACTGGAGCACCAGGTGTAAACCTGTACAGATACAGGTTTAAGACAACTGTGCTGACCTCTCTGTCACCTTCAAAGCTTTCAATTTAGTGAAAACAGTGATCATCTACAGCTCTACACCAACGTTTGTCGTCTATCCTGTAACAACACTCTATTTAATGCTACAATATTAAAACTGTAATGACCTGAATAGAAAATGGCCGGCCAGGAATTTGCAAAAGTGTGTGTGATAGCATTTCAAATCTGGGCAAAACATAAACTAGACAGACATGAGATCAAGCCACATCTTGGTGGTCTTAACAGGGTGAGAAGGAGCAATGACTTGTTAATAAATAGCAACATCAGTAAGTCGTAACATATTTTCCTGTACTACAATAAAGAAGCTTACCAGCATCAGCAGCTGAACAGGTTTTCCACACCACGTCCCATCTGCCTGCATGCCTAATGGCGGTAAAGCTGCATTAACTGCTGTTTTTCTCACCAGATCCTCAAACACATCTCTGGACCATCAGCATGCAACTCACTGTGATACAGTAGTTGGCACAATTCTTCTGTCCTAGATGACCGTTAGATGCTAGTGCTGCTTTTCATTTTGCATAGCTATAATTTACATTTTCATTCAGATTATCTCTTACAAAAATGGCCAATGAAAAGGCGTCATCCTGCAAAACCACTGTCAACCACTATTCAATAAAGCAGGGATATTATTTTTCATTAGTGAAATCTATGCCTCATGGATGAGCAACAAACAGATTTGTTTTTATTTGATTCCATATCCTTGCCTCTACTTGATAAGTATTTATTTTTCAGAAAATATGTTGAAAACAATTAATACAGCGACTAGAACCTTGTAATGTAAATGTCTGACAAAAAAAACTGACAAAATCAGTTTTGTTAGGGTTTAAAAATAAGAATTATAATGTAATTACTATCATTTATTTTCCATATTCATGCAAAAAAAATGATCTTTTCCATTCGTGTGCCCAGTCAAAACAAAACATTGATATTAATAGTTGACAAATATCTGTGTAGGAAAATGTCGAAGCAAGACCGTAGCTTCCTTCCCTCAGGTAAAACTCGATATCATAAATAGGCAGACAAAAGGATATTTTTGAACTACAACTTCTACAAAATAGTCATTTTAGTGACAAATCTTGTAAAAGAGTTCATGTCGTGTTTATCAGCAGAAATGTTTGTGTGTCTTGACCTGGACCTGCACATATAACAGATGAAAAGAAAAGCTGAAGTTAGCCGGAACAGAATATCCATACAGTGATCATTATTCTTGCAAATGATATGCCAAGATCATTTATAGCCTTAACATGAATGCATTTATTATAATAGAGTTGCAACTTAGTGGCAGTTTTATTTAAGAACATTGTTTCAATCAATAGGGTTACCATGGGGATTTGACAACGGAAAGAAAAGTAAGTGAAAGTACACTGAGAAAATGTACACAGATATTTGAATCAGGGCGAGGGTGAGTGTTCTGGCCACTTCCCTGACTGGGCAAGTTGAGAGAAAAAGTGTGTTCATGTTTAAACCTGTTTGTTTTATTCAATAAGAAGTCGAAGTTTTATGAGTTACAGTGTGAATTCCTTGTGTTTTTAAGCAAAAGATGTATAAATGTGGGTCGGGGTTGTGTCTCAAAATATTTACAAGTTTGGGAACTACTGGCTTCAGAATGCTCAGCTCTTGAAGAAATTTGAGGTGTTGCCTATGGTTTGTTTCGGAGGGTGGTTATAATCTAATTTTAATCCAACACTGAAAGGCATCACAGTACATGAAACAAACAGTACTTGATATACGTCTACAGTATCAAATCAATAACACTTGTAAAGCCGTCATTCTCTCTTGTCACACTGCATTGTGTAGCACTGCTGCTGGTGCTGGGCTGTATGATTTATCCTGATGGATGGGATGCCCCGGAGGTAAAGCGAATGTGCGGAGAAAGAACAAGCAAATACAAGCTGGGGAACTGCACGATGCGCTGGGCCTACATACTGGCCATCATCTGCATCCTCGATGCGCTCATGCTTGCACTTGTGGCCTTCACTTTGGGCAACCGACAAGATAAACTGCTACCTGAAGGCTTTGAGATTGAGAGGGGTGAAGGTGAGTAAGAAATGTATAGTATTCCTTAATGTAGTTACAGACTTAAAAGGGATTTTACAACTTTTTTTCGGATTACTCTCCAATTATTGCATCTATAATATACAAGTTACTTTCTCTGTAAAAAGAGTGCTTAGAAATAAAATCCTGGTGGGTATGCACCCAAATGCACACCAACTTACAAAATACTGAAATAAATGGTGTCACAGGGGTAAACATGCAATAAACGCATTAGTCTCGTTCCTTCTGTGTATTGGGAAAAGCAAAGAAAACCGAATGTCGTATTGTATTGCTGCAGTATGGCAAATCTACCCAAGAACTTTGTCTCCTATTACAGTATTATAAACTACTACGGTCTTATATTACAGCTTTTAATGTTATATGCAGTTCTGATTTTACAGCAAGCAGCTACATACCCCACCAACTGCCCTTAGGATTTAATTCTAAGAAAGTGTCAGGTCTTCTTCACTCATCACTTTTTACCATCACATTTCCATTTCCAGCATTTAGCAGACGCTCTTATCCAGAGCGACTTACAATTAATACATTTTTAAGCAATTGTGGGTTAAGGGTCTTGCTCAAGAACCCAACTGTGGCACCTTCTGGTCCAGAGTCCAGTACCTTAACCGCTAGGCTACCACAGGCCCAACATTTAATACATATTCTACAGATGCAGCAGATTGATTGCAAAACCGGCATATACACCAATCAGTCATGACAAAGCCTTTGATTGATTGTTAGGTGAATAACTGACAGTTTGACACTCTAGGCAACGTTCGCGAGAAAAGCGCACAAGGTGAACTTGGTTGCCATGAAGCGGAGTTTAGTGCTTCACATATAAATGAGAAGCTGTTCACTAATAATGCACTTTGTCTTTACAGGAAAGGCCTGAATGCAAAAGCAGTTTCAGCAATGAAGCGACAGAAAAAAAAAAAAAAAAGCAGGCAGCAGGAGGAGTTATTTATTTAACCTCACATCAGCGACAATGACTATCCCGTGATGCTCATACTTAATGATGCTTATCAAAACACACTCACGCCAGGGTGATTTAAAGTGACACGTCTTTGGAATGTGAGAGAAAACTGGACTGCCCAAAGAAAACCCGCACAAAGACGCAAACCGTTCAAACCAGCAGCACATTTGAGAACTCGTGTCCAATTCATTTAAAACTCATCTGAATTCATCTTAAAGCAGACAACAGTGGGAAGAATGTCACTTCCATCCAAGGACAGATTCCAAATTGCACCCATCTTCCAAATATTTTATTAAAATGTTTCTGACCAGCTAAATAATTTTAGATAACAATAGGAGGATTTCTTAAAAACTGTACATGGCTGTAATATACAGATCAAGGCAAATTCTTTGGTACACATATATACAGACAAGACACATACACACACACACACACACAAACATGCACGCGCGCGCACACTTTTCCTGTTTCACTTTTTTTAAGTGTTTAAACAGCTACTTAACTGCATGGAAGCCTCTTGGCCATAACTACTGATGGAGAAAGAAAACACTGAAATTAAAGAGAGAAAAAAATGACACTTGAAGAGACAATTACACAGTGTTATGGCATTTGCTGAAATGAACTACAAGAAAGTTACTACACTTCTAATGTAAACCTAACAGTTCCCTACACACAGCTTCTATCTCTGGAGTGCATATCATCATATCTAGAAGAAATAACAATCTCATCCACTGGACGTGGTCTTTCATTAAACCCCAAGATCATTTAAAGCCTCTTGTAGCAAAATACAGGTTTCTGGTCTTGCAGCGCACTGCTAAAATACTACAAAAGATGTGCCCTCAAACTGCTGTGCAAATCAAAGAGGGAAAGTCTGAGCGAGGAAGAACCCCCATCTCAAGAAGTCTCAGGAGAAGAGACAACTGGGAAAAACAGTACCTCCAGGTGAAACTCACAAGAAATGACATACAGAAGTACAAGTTACATTCAGGTAAGCACTCAAACTGGAAAGTGATTAGTTGCAGTCTGGGTATGGACGGAGGCAGCAAATGGGGGGGGGGGGGACACGTAGTGGTCTGAATGAACCACTAGTGGGTGAGCCAAGGGTGGCGGAGGCATTCGGCAGCTGTGGCTCGTTTTTCAGGGATGAGTTCAAGCATGGGGAGAAGGAAGTCTGAGAAGGTCTCGGCATCCTCGCGTGGCCACTCGTACTTATCCAGCAACACCTCCAGCAAACCCCACGGCTTCAGCTTGGTGATGTGCTTCAGATCACCTGCATAGAACACACGTTTAGAACAGCTGCACAAGAAAAAGGCCATTCCAGGCATCACTTTGAAGTCATAAAGGAGGCCCACATGGCACAACAGGGAAATAAATAGGCTGCCAAAATCCTCTGACAACATAAATGCTCTCAAATTACTATTTCAAAATGTACCTAGCTTCAAGACATATTTGGATACAGGGAAACAAATAGATAGGAGTTCCCAACCCGGCCTATCGATACTCCAAATCCTGTCGTCCTGTCTATGTGATATCTGCAGGCTAAGAAAGGCTTTGTCACTCTTTGTCAGACACTCCTTAAACATGTTGTGTGTGTACGCTCTGAACAACCATTAACCTTATAATTTAACCAATAAATAAAAAAAGTGGAGGTATAATAATACACGGCACTATTTACCCATTCTTTTCTGGATCCGCACTCATTAAAGGGTAATTTATTTGGGTAAATGTTTAGAGGATTAAAATACCCATAAGTAATCGTTAAAATCTGCATAAGAGTATAAATAGCAGGGTCATATTTAACAATAATATAATTGTTGTCCTGACGCACAGTAGTGTATTTTTTATAACAATCGTTTTCGATTTAAAAGGATGGTTAAAAACAAAATAATCTAGTATCCAGTACCAGAAATATGGAAGGTTATTTGCCACCAATTGCTCTGTGTAAGGATGCAAGGACTTATGTTTATTTAAAGCAAGATAAAAAAATTTCAGAAAGGCCATAGTTCATTCAGCAGGCACATGGTCCAAAATTATTTATTCGAATCAACACAAAAATAAATCAAACATGGCCATGGAGATGATGCATCGATGAATGCGCACAGATTTTCCAATTTCATAAAGCAATACAGGAGATTGCCAATACTATTTTTTCTGGCACCTTGGGATTTCCTTGCAACAAACATTAAACGTTAGATTAAGCTTGCAATTTAGAGAGGGTGCCAATAATACACCGATGTTTTTCAAGTTAATATCTCTTACATTTGTTGTGCACGTATAATTACAACAATCATTTCAAACGATTCCCGGTAGACACAAAATAAAGAAAACTTGATTTCTCAGCTCCTACATTTAGGCTGAAATACTAAATAATTCAAGAAAACAATACTGTTCTTTTTCCCCAAGTACAGAGAAACATGCTGAAATTACTGTCCGACTGGACGACGTTAAGGTTAAAGACATGGTAACATCCATTTGTTTAGTTTTTCAATAAAAAATGTAATGGTCTAACATTTCCCTCTACTGGCATTATGCCATAAAACAGGCAAATGGTGTTACCTCTCTTGGTGAAGAAGTCCTTGGAGTATTTTCCAGTCACTATCATTTTGCGTGGGACCACTCCCAGTAGCTCAATGATCAAAGCAATGTGGTCTGCCATTTTCATGTAACACAAAAGGAGGGATCATCACAATCAAGATCATACACAATCAATGGTACTGTATCCACATTGGGAGAATAGGTGCAGGTCAACCTGACAGCAGGTATCATTCCATTTTATAACATCTGTTAAAGGGAGCCCACAGTATCATTTATTCTCAATTTTTACTTATTCAGGTCAATGCAAAAGCTTCACACCCACCGTAAAGGTCTAGTGTGTATATGCTAACAGATACATGCCTCTCTGGCTGAAATGCTGAATTCACATTAACATGCGTGTCATTTAGCAGACACTCTTATCCAGAGCAACTTACAATTGATACCGTCTTGCAATCCGTGCAGTTATGGGTTAAGTCAAGGGCACAGAAACGGCAGCATGGCAAAGGTGGAATTTCACCTTTTGGTCCACAGTCCAGTAACTTAACAGCTAGGCCACAACAGTCCCATTACTGTGTTGCTGTGAGAATTTACCACAGAATGTACCCGTTTAATAACAGGGAATTTAACTCAATAGCTCAATGATCAGAGTGAGGTGGTCTGAAGAAAAAAAAAACAAAAAAACAAAGCAACAGTAGAAATGGGGCAGGAGGAGAAAGGACGCAAAGGCAAGATTGGCAGCAAGCAGGCATGATCACTGATTTTAACAGTATATAATTTATGGCTAAAAGAGCAAATGACAGCACAAACTGACAGAGCCAATAGCCCACATACACTTAACCTTCAGACGCAAAAAACCATTCCCTGCAGAATAGTGAAAAACAAACAAAAAAGGTGCCAACGAGTTACCTATGAAAAATCAGTTTTCCACAGTGCACTCCCCCCGAGTGCATTTCAGTGTGTCAGTGTTCAATCTGCATGGGTGTCATCCCAGAAGGAAGCCTCTTCTAGAGATGATGCACAAGAAACCCCACAAACAGTTTGCTGAAGACAAGCAGACTAAGGACATGTATTACTGGAACCTCTGGTCTGATGAGACCAAGATAGTTATTTGGTATAGATGGTGTCAAGTTTGTTTGTGTGTGTGTGTGTGTGTGAGACCAGATGAGGAGTACAAGGGTGTCTTGTCTACAATCAAGAATTGTGGTGGAAATGTCATGGTTTAGGGTTGCACAATGAACTGCTGGAAGCCACAGTTCATTGAGGAAGCCATGAATACTCAAGCAGAGTATGCTTTGGAAACTAGGCTGCAGGGTAGTATTCCAACATAACAACAACATTGACACACCTCCAAAATAACCACTGCTTTGCTAAATATACTGAGGGTAAAGGTCAATCATGTCTTAAACCCTATATTGAGCCTCCAACAGCCACCAACTCAGTGATGCAGTCATGGAGGAGAGAGAGAGAAGATTCCAGTGGCGACTGTGAAGCTCTATTGAACTACATGTCCAAGAGAATTAAGGCAGAGCTGGAAAAATAATGGTGGCCACAAAAAAAAATAAATAAATAAATATTGACACTGGGCACAATTTTGCCATTTTGACTTAGGGGTGATTAATGACTGTGTGGGGAGTTATTTTGAGGGCACAGCAGTAATTTTACACTGGTATAAAAGCTGTAGACTGACTACTTGACAGATGCCTTTTATACAGGTAACAAATTCAAACAGGTGTAAATATTACAGGTAATGAGTGCAGAATAAGAGGAAAAAAAACAGAGGTCTGAGAGAGCCAGAATTCTTGCTGATTGGTATGTGAAAATGCAAAAACATTTTTAAAAGAATTTTTATGATCCTGTCTATTACAGTGGGGTAGCAAAACCAGCAGTGTATAAATACTTTTCTCTCCCACTGTATATATAAAAAGCTAATTAAGAGCAGAATACCTATACATCCCTGTGCACTGACCATTTTATATGCAGTGCCAATACTTACAGATCACCACTTAATTATGTTCAAGTTGTAATTGTTATTCTGTTTAGGTTTCAACAACAGGTCCATGTCAATGTAGATTTCTGTACTTTATAGCCAACAGTTAGTCAAAGATGGTTGACTACCACCAGCTTCCAGGCTTAACTCTGACAAATGTATATAATAAAAAAAAAAACATGCCATGTTGGGATCATGCACATACACAACCCAAAGTCTGGAACAATCCATCAATGTCAGTAGAGAAACTTGGGTTGGCAACCAGCATAAAGTCAAATGTTCTTGACAATTCAATAAACAAACAAAAGAAAAGAAACCTTGTATCTTGTACATCAAACCTTAATATTGAACCAAGTAGCAGTTCATTATGTTCATATGACAAGTCCCTGACTAGGTCATTTAAATTCAGGCTCTTTTGTCAAATAAGGATGATCAGGCAGAAAGCACTCAACATCAGGATCAATATCATTTTTCATTTGATTTATCATTAAAACTGTCAGCATAGGGCACTGGTCTGATGGCTGATTGTAGACTGGCATGTTCAGTGTTCTTTTTTTAAGTTAAGCCTGATTGCACATGCAGCAGTGACTTCTGTTTGCCTCGAAGCCAAGTGTTTATGCTGACTGCACATGGTGCACAACAAATCCATGGAATATTGATTGTGTTTGGGTCACCTATTTTACCACCAAAGAACAACACTCATTAAGCTCCATATTAAGTGCAGTGAATCTTCAAACCTTAGCGCTGGGCGTTCTATTAGGAAGTGTTTGATTGTTAATGTTGAGGACATGACAGCATGGTGAATTTTAATATTTGGTTGGTTGATTACTTTCAACATCACTTCAACACAGCCCATTTTGTGACAGGAAAGGTAACGGTTATTGTAGATTGCTCTTGTGTCATGTCCTCTCTTGGCTCTATTGATACTTTGCTTGCATTATCCTGAATATTACAGTTAATGTGTTTGACATTGAGTTTTTCCTTTTTTTTTTAAACCAGGTACCTAGGACAATCGGGTAATAATTGTTTTATAGAAATCGTTCTTGGCAGGGTCCACATTTGTAGGAGATCATCACCCTTTAGCAAAATGAATGCATCAGGTGTCAACCTGGTACTTCCAGTAAAAAAAAAAAAAAAAAAAAAAAAAACTGGTGTAAGCAGTCCCAGCAGTTGTCTAAACATGTTTTAGGTCTGCTCCCCATTTTGGGGTTGAGCTTTTGCAGTTTCTAATTTACTGGTGGGTTCCACTTAGCTTGACACTTTTCTGGTATATGGCAGTATTACAGTAGAGGTTTTATGACCATTGTTGCAGTTATATTCGGAATTCGGAAGTCAATATTCAGAAATCCTGATGCACAGATGCAAGTCACTGCAACACTTAAATCTACGTTAAAAGTAACAAGTTATTACGTTACACAGACTAGTAAAGTTTAATGTCATTTATGTATCATTGAGCCAATTACTCCCAATAAATGTAAAATAATGATTACTGTGCAGCTCTAGTGGCATGTAAGCATTTTGTTCAGCACTAGTACAACTTGGTCCAATGCATACAGGCTGAAGCAACCTATTAAGTCTTTATTAAATGATGACATCAGGAAAGATACCACTGAACTGAAACCCTCCAAGAAAAAGCATGTGTGCAGTGAAACTTTATTAAAACTATGCTAAAGTCTGCTAAAGCTATCCCACTATGGGGCAACTTGTATCTTCAACCTTAGACATAATGACTATATAAGGGCCAGCATCGGCACAGGGGACTGAACATGCCGTTTCACTTAAAAGAACAAAAAAAAAAAAAAAGGTGGAGAAGAAATAAGCCATTTTACCTTCATCTCTTGAGTAATCTCCACCAGAGTGGGGCTCAAACAAGTAATCCCCAGTAGCCAATTCAAACGCCTGCATATAGGGAACAAGAAGAAGGAAGAATGGAAGACTGTGCTTTGAGAGAGGGAAAGCAGAAAAACTGTTGGAACTGTTAGTATACTGCTCACAAAAACGAGGAAATATCCCCAAATTTTTGTGGCCAGTGTATATATAAAATCTGCCAGCTACACCTAAAGTAAATCAAGCCAGGCATTACAAGGCGTCCTGGCATTGTAACAAAGTGCTGAGCTGCATACTGTTCGTTTTGGGCAGTGCCTCACCATACAAGCTGTGCTCCATATATCAGCGGGTGTACTGTAACCTGCTCCAATTAGCACCTCCAGCGACCGATACTGCCTTGTCTGTACATCCTCAGTAAAGTGCTTGTGCTGCAGGGAGAGAAAACAAAAGGTTTGAATTCATGTTGCTGTGTTTAGATAAACCACATGGTGTCATACATCACCACACCTCAGAGCACAACGAAAAGTGCCATGACTAATACAGTGGAGCCAAAGAGTATTTAGTGAGCCACTGATTGTGCAAGTTCTTCCACGTAATTTTTATAAGTACACTTCAACAAAGAGACAAAATGAGGGGGGGAAAAAAATCCATGAAATCAAACTGCAGGGTTCTTGAAGAATTTATTTGGAAATTATGGCAGAAAATAAGCATTTGGTCAATATCAATTCAATAATTTAATGTAACCTATGCTGGCAATGACAGAGGTCAAATGTTTCCTGCAAGTCTTCACCAGGTTTGTACACACTGCAGCTGGTATTTTGGCCAATTTCTCCATACAGATCTCCTCTAGAGCAGTGATGTTTGGGGCAGTCGCTGGGCAACACCGATTCCACAAAATTTCTATGGGGTCGAGGTGTGGAGGTTGGCTAGGCCACTCGAGGACCTTGAAATGCTTTTTACGGAGCCACTCCATCATTGCCCGAGCGGTGCGTTTGGGATCACTGCCATGCTGGAAGACCCAACCCCATTCCATCTTCAGTGCTCTCACTGATGGAAGGACAATACGCTAGCCCACCATTGTGGTGCCTTGGGTTCAAGTCCCAGAGGAGTCTTCTGGCTACAGTATATGCAGATACAATCAGCTGTGCATGAGGGAGGAGAGGTCAGGCAAGGGATTGCCCCTTAGCACTACAATACAGGTCCTTGCCCAATAAACTGGCTTCTCGGAGTACTCCACTTAAATGCACCCTGCATTTAAGTTCTAACAAGTGAATCACATGAGCATGGCACTTGTATGGTTTGTAACTCCATCCAAATAATGCTCAGTGCTGCAAATACACATCCCGGTTCTGCTATTCTCTCTGGCCATTTCATCTTGCTGTAAATGCTGATTTTTTTGATCATGCATGATGACACCCAGCAACACTGGCTCCTCTTGCTTATCTCTCTATTTTGAGTAATTAATAAACTTAATAAAACTGTTACGGGTCACTTAGAGGTGAAACAATACACTACCCATTTGAATCCTTACGTGACACACTGTTCATGATTTGATTTTCACAAATGGTTTTACATTTAAGGTTGTTTGCTTGCACAAGCTTTTAAACAAACAAATAATTGTTAGTCCATTGCAATTAAAATAAATTAGGTTTTATAATAACAGTTTTAGGTTTAACACTGTAAAAAAGCTGAACTGTACTCTTAAATAACCTAGTGAAAACAGTCTTTCTGAACAAATAAATAAAACGTGTACTTTTGTTGTAAAAAAAGAAATTGCTTGTTATTCCAGAGCAATTAAAAGAAACTGGTAGGATTCTCCCCGTGAACAGGATGTGTGTCCGAGTATATCAGTATCTATGACAACAAGCTAGGCTGAACAGATCCATCGTACATCCATTTGACATTTACAGTATTTAGCAGACGCCCGTATCCAGAGCGACTTACAAAAGTGCTTTAAGTCATCAGTAACATCAGTAAACATGAATACACTTGAAACTGTAAAAGGTTGTTTTTTGTTGTTGCTGTTTTTTTAAGAGAAAGAAAGACAAAGGTGGGGGAGTTAGTTGAGATAAGTACAGAATAGGTGGGTCTTCGCACTGTGTGTAAACTTGGGAACATTGATCACAAGTCTTGAAGCTGAATTCTGGATCAGCTGTAGGGATCATATAGAAGCCCCGCTAAGAGAGAATTACAGTAGTCCAGTCTTGAAATGACAAGGGACTGAAGAAGAATCTGTGTAGCCTCTGTGGAGAGAAATGGACGGAGCCTTCTGATGTAAAGAAGGAAGCGACACGACCGAGATGTCAGCAACGTGGGTAGAAAAGGACAGTTGGTTGTCCATCGTCACTCCCAGGTTGCGAGCCACGACAGAAGGGGAGATCCTAGCCTTGTCAACTGAAAGGACAAGGTCTTGGTGAGGACAAGAGTCACCTAAGAAGAGTAAGACTTCTGTCTTGACAGGATTTAGTTTAAGGTGGTGATCTGCCATCCATGATGATATGTCAGCTGTACATGCTGAGATCTTGGCAGAGACAGAGACATCCGAGGAAGGGAAGGAGAGAATTAGTTGGGTGTCATCGGCATAGCAGTAACATGAAAAGCCATGCGAAGATATAACCTCCCCAAGAGAGCGAGTATAGAGGGAGAACAAAAGAGGACCAAGGACTGAGCCTTGTGGGACACCAGTGGTCATTTTGCGGGATGAGGAGATGGAGCCTCTCCACATACAGTGGATATAAAAAGTGTACACACACCAGTTATTATGCCAGGTTTGGTGATGTAAAAAAAATGAATTCATTAAAAAAAATATTTAAAAAAAAAAAAAAAAAAAACCCTATGTGACCTATAACCTGTACAGCTCAATTGAAAAACATTAATTTAACAATTAAAAAAAATAATTAATTAAAATTAAGAATGTGGTTGCATAAATGCACACATCCTTAAACTAATACTTTGCTGTAGTAACATCAAAAGGTGCATCAACACTCAGTCTTTTTGGGTAGAAGCCCATCAGCATGGCACATCTTCAATCGGATTCAGATCTGAGCTTTGGCTGGGCCATTCCAGAGCTTTAACCTTATTGTGGTGAAGCCATTCTTTGGTTGATTTGGATGTATGGGTTGGGTCGTTATCCTGCTGAAAGATGAAGTTTCTGGCTGAAACCAGAAGGTTTTTTGTGCCAACACAGACTGGTATTTGGAACTGTTCATAATTCCCTCCACCTTGACTAATGCCCCAGTACCAGCTGAAGAAAAACAGCCCCACAGCATGATGCTGCCACCACGAAGCTTTACTCGGGGTATGGTGTTCTTTTGGTGATGCGTTGTGCTGGTTTTGTGCCAAACACCTTTTGGAATTACGGCCAAAAAGTTCAACGTTTGTTTCATCAGACCAGAACACATTTTCCCCCACATGCTTTTAGGAGAGTTCAAATGCGTTTTTGCAAAACTTAGCCAGGCTTGGATGTTCTTCTTTGTAAAAAGAGGCTTCCGTCCTGCCACCCTTCCCCCTTAGCCCAGACATGACGAATACGGGATATTTCTGTCACATTAGTACACAGCCAATACATGCCAGAAATGCCTGCAAATCCTTTAGTATTGGTGTAGGTCTCTTGGTAGCCTCTGACCAGTCTTCTCATCTTTTCATCAGTTTTGGAGGGATGTCCTGTTCTTGGCAATATCACTGTTGTCCTATACTGTCTCTACTTGATGATGAAGGTCTTCACGGTGTTCCATGGTATATCTTTTGAAATTCTTTTGTACCCTTCTCCAGACTGATGCCTTTTGACAATGAGAGCCCTCTGATGCTTTAGGAGCTCTCTGCGGACCACGGCTGTTGCAAGACGCGACTAAGAAAATGTCAGGAAAATCTTCTAGAACAACTGAATTTATATGGGGTTAAATCAGAGGCGCTTTAACTGATGGCAGGTGTCTACCGATTCCTATTTAACACAAGTTTGAATGTGATTGGCTCATTCTGTACACAGACACACACCCAATTATAAGAGGGTGTGCACACTTATGCAACCACATTTATATACGTTTTTTTATATGTTACTCCTTCCCTGTAAGGATTTCAGTTTGTAAGTTACAGGTCACAAAGATGGAAAAAAAAAATCTGAAATTATTTATTCCAATTTCTTGTCAATCACTAAACCTGGCATTTTAACAGGGGTATGTACACTTTTTATAGCCACTGTACACAGACAAACAACTGCACACTAAGCAGCACATTCCAGACACCAATTATCCAAACACACATCTTCGGCATGTGGGAGGAAACCAGCATACCCGGAGAAAACCCATGTAGGCATGGGGAGAACATGCAGTCCTCACACAGGAAGAGCCCAGTGCCGGCACGGACTCCGGGGTTCTCGGAGCTGGAATAATTAAATCTGAAGAAGCCAAATCAGTCCATAAAATTATTCTTCAAGAGCAAATGCTCTTGTGAATAATCAAGTTCTGTTCACTTACAACCTTCGTTTTGTAGTTGTTTTTAGGGGGTTTGGGCATAGCGATTAGGCATCAAATGCTTTTAATTTAAAAAATCAAATAAAAATCGATACCATCACAGCCCTAGTTTGCAAGCCATAAATGATTAACGATGTCTTTTCACAATGACATGTGTTGCCTTATTGCGGAATATATGATTCTTCCTGAAATAATATCCTCAAGTGATACGACAGTACACATTTTAAGATTTAGTTCATTTCAAAACAAAAAGGTGTTGGCTGCGAGTGATCTATAAAAGCTTAACAGAAAACTGAAGCCACTCACCACCCAGCAAGCGTTGCCCAAGTCAGCAATCTTGACCACGATCTTGTCAGAGTTTATCGGTTCCAAAGGATTGACCAGAAGGCTTCCTGCTGTCAGCTTGGCTATAGGATGAGAAGAGAGAGTAAAAGATAAGCAAGAAGAATTGCTATATAGTAGCTGAAATGCTAAAAATATGTTTAGATTAAGGCATTTTATCAACCCTGTGAAACAAGTACTATGGGTGTTGTTCGAGCTTTTAAACTCCATAGTTACCCATTACAGGTACTTTGCAATTTACAAAAGGGAATATGTTCTGATAAATCTATCGTATCTCAAGGAGGTCCTATGCAGTATATTTTTGGCAGTGCTCACCACTCCCACCATGAGACTCCCTGCAGTGTGAAGTGCTGAAGAGTATTAGAGAGCATATTGTACATTAAACATGTTTAAAACACGACCATGAGCACAGCTACAGTTGAGTTAAGTCATAAATTTTAAAACTGAGTTATTGAGTAATAAGTGTGTGTGTACACACACAAAACAGATCATTACTCACCGCGTTAGGGGATAATTTAGAATTTTGAAAAATCCTCTTAATTTATGCGAGTAGCACTTAAAGTGGGGAGCAATGTGTGTACATGTTTCTATTTATATCAAAATGGGGAAGATTAAAATGGAATAAAATTAAGGTGAATTGTAGAAGCAGCTCTATAAACAAAAACTAAATGACAAAGATTTTTTTTTTATTAAAAACCCAACCATATACCCATTGCTAGGTGAACAGTGAAAAATTAAGGAACTCAACTTTCATCTTTTTCCAGGGTGGTTCATGATGATTGAAAAGGAAGAAATTTCATCTATGAATATTAGCATTCACGAGCACAAAGTCTCAATCTACAAACAAATGATCTCCATGCGAACAAGTTATACGAAATGAGTGTCAAGAAAGATTTGCTTTCATCCAACCACAAAGATAAGCGTCTTAAGTTTACTTGACATTGGGTTCTGTAGACAGACAAAAATTGAGCTTTGGGTCAGATAAACAAAGGAGCTGTAAAACCTTGCAATCTAGCATTCGGCCTTTATATAGGATACACAGTTAGATCAAAGAGCACCGTCACGTATAAGTTTAAGAAAATGCATCTGCAAGAAAATTTGATGTCAGAGCATCATAAAAGAGTATTATTAATAAATAATACAATGCTGAATGTAGCTGAATATAGCCAACACTATCCTTTATATACATTTTTTTATGAAATGTTAATGCATAATAATAATAATCTCCTATAACGCCCACGTATCTGTAGGTGTGACATGGATGCTTAAATTCACTGTGTGATGTGCAACCACTTGTTGGGCATTTCTGACAGCAAAGCATGCATACAAACAATTCTTTAAAAATGTAGTAACTTTTAATATCATCTGAACAGCCATGAAAAGTTCAGAATAAAGAATAACATTTCCTAACTTCACTTTGATCTTCATAAGAAATGAGTATCCCAAAAAAATCCCAACTTGCCAAAAATACCTGTCCCAACTATAAAGATACCACCAGTGATGTCATTTCAACAGTAAATAAGAATCAATTCAGAATAGAACAGTGAATTTATTTTCTAAATGAAATAAAAGAACAGATGGGCACATAAAACCTAGGGTAAGAGAAGCATCTGTTCAGGGTCTAGAAAAGCAAAGACAAAACCTTAAATGAGCAAAATAAAAACCATAAAGAAACCTGAACTGAATGGCTATAATTTATTTTAGGAGGTTACATGACAGGTGCAGGCTACCTCCAGTTCTGACCAGAAGAGGTTGTGCTAGTCATAAAAGCCCCAGCAGTGCTGCACGTGTCGATTAATCTCAAAAATCTCCCTGAAGTGGACAAAGTAGAAAATATTTGATACTATGGTACATGAGCTATTTCTTACCCTACGCAATTACCGCTTCAAACTTTTCTGTTAAGTTTTTCCAAGCTGCTCAAAACTTTTCTTCACGTAGCTAAAAAATTCGTTGCTAGTTAACAGAGTTGTCTGTCAAGCTCGACTGAACAGATTAGGATTTCCTAGTGATAAGATTCTGTGAGGTAAGAAAATTCTTCATTTAAGATTTCAATTCAGACAGACAGGATGTCAGACAGGATTTCAGGCGAGGACTAAAGATAGAGGAGGGATCAGCAATAACCTCCCTTGGCCAGTACTGTGCAGGGTCCTACATGTGACTCATCAAAGCATGACCTCTGAATGTGTCCTGTGATATCTGGCACCAATAGATTTGCAGAAGATACAGAAATTAAAGTAAGTTGCATGGTTCTCCATGGTTTAGTCTGTCCAGCACATCCAACAGATGTTAGACTGGACTGAGATCTGTAAATCTGAATTTGGAGGGCAACTAAAACACCTTGAACTCTCATATTCCTTTAACCGTTCTTAAACAATTTGTTGACAAAGAAAGAACATTCATATTTTATTGTTCCGTGCCTTGCTGAACAGCATTATTAGGTGCTCATGCTAATCAGGTGGATTCAAGTAAGAGATACATTTAAAAAAGGTTAACATTTTGTTCTTGGGTGGGTGTGTGTGTGTGTGTCTAACATTCCAAATCAGGAGCAAATGTTGCTCTTTGGTAAAAAGTTTAGTCTTTGCGTTACGGCCACTGTACATAAGAGAACACTTTTACAATTAAGAGGTATATTTGGTCCATATCAGTGCTTGGTTAGATGGCACGTATGAAAGCATCCACATTAATGCCTGGACCCACAGCGTTGCACTGCCAATGTTATTTACTTCACCTTCCAGTAATTGTTGTTTTTGCTGAACATGTTAAAAGGATAAAAACTTTCCTATCAAACTAACTTAATATCTAGCTACAGACTGCTTCTACAGTACATAACACAGCAAGAACAACAACTACAGGTCATATCTCTACAGTATACAAAAGCTTACAAAGAAATATTTTAAATAGAAAAGAGCATTACATTAAAAAACCTAGTCAACGCAAGTTTAAAGAAAAAGGAAGTACTGATGAACTGTGACTAACCATTCTCTGAAAGCAGGTTGTCTGCGGCAGGCATCTCGCTTCCCTGTAGATGTTCCTGTTCCACCTCCTCCCTTAATCCATTACTATGGCTCTCCTGATCTGGTACAGGTGAATAGGATCCATTGCAATACTCGTATGAATTTTGGACCATCCCCCCTGAAGACCCTGCATTAGCATTGTGCTGGTCCTCTTGCTTTAGCTGCATCATTTGCTCCTCTTCATCAACGTCATCTTCAGGTAATGTTTGGCTGCTGGGCAGATGGCCATTGCAGTTGACCTCATCTGAGGTGCTTGAGGTCAGTCGTTCTCTGGGCTCATCTAAAAGGAAAAAAGAGGAACATTAGAATGAAGTCCAAAATTCTAAATATTCAAGAAACCACCTTATAGTCAAATCTCATACCAAATAGTCAAAAGGTAAACTAACCACAATTATTTTGACAGTGACAGTATTCAATTCAATTTTATTTATATAGCGCTTTTTACAATGTAGCATCGTCTCAAAGCAGCTTTACAGTAATACA
>JAUZST010000181.1:0-34049 GCA_034779995.1 Parotocinclus haroldoi | reverse complement strand
GTGTGTGTGTGTGTGTGTGTGTGTGTGTGTGTGTGTGTGTGTGTGTGTGTGTGTGTGTGTGTGTGTGTAAATGTGTGTATGTGTATTTGTGTGTGTGAGTGTGTGTGTGTGTGCTTTATGAGTTATATATATACACTTACAGTACACTTCATTATCTACACTTTGCTAGTACAGAGTTGGACTTTAATGTCGCTTTCAGATCCGCCTTAATTCTTTGTAGTATAAATTCAGCAATGTGCTGGAAACATCCCTCAAAGATTTTGGTCTATATTGGCAGGACAGTATGTCACAGTTGCTGAAGATTGTTTGTTTGGCTCTCCATCTATTATGAGAATCTTTTGTTTCCCCACATTCAAAGGTACTCTATTGGATTGACGTCTGGTGACAGTGAACTCATTGCCATGTCAAAAAAAACCAGTTTGAGCTGTTTTGAGCTTTGTAATATTGAAAGTAGCAGCATATGGAACTAGCCTGATGCTCATAAAAGGATGCACATGGTCAGCAACAATCATCAGGTCGGCTGTGATGTTTAAACAATGGTCAGTTGATATTACGTCACACCATTACACCACCACCGTCAGCCTGTTGATACAAGGCAGGATGAATCTGTGCTCTCATGTTGTTTACAAATTCTGACCCTACCATCTGAATATTGCATAATCTTCTTTTGTCCAATGTTGGTGAGCCCATGCAAATTGGAGCTTCAGTTGTCAGGGAAGCTGGAGCTGTGAGGCGACTGCTGTACAGTGCTGCCCATGAATATGTACTTTCCTGAATTAGTTTGTTCCGCAGCAGTAAGTTGAGGACACAGAGCAGTTGGTGACTAAAAAAGATCAACATCACTTATTGAATCGGTTTGGATTTCTCAAAGGACTCAAAGGACACAACACAAACAAGAGTTATTTGCAAAATAATGGAGCAGCAATAACATAGACTTTTAAAAATGGTGGCATATGAGAAAATGGCACTGCATATGAGAAAACAAATCAGCTTTGGGAAGACATCAATAATGCAGACATTGTAGAAGAACAGCTAAACAGAAGTATATTAAATGACTTTTATAAGTTTCTATTTATCAAGTCGCAAATATTATTCTAACACAGCAAATCCTCCGATTTCCACAGCATGCAGTGAGATGACTGGGATAAACTGAATGTTCCTACTGACTATTGGTATATCTAGACGTCGGAACATAATTTAGGAGTAATTATTAACAAGCCATCGTTTGTGGATTCCTAGAACATGGAAGTGATGTTTACATTTTGAAACTGTTAACATATTTTTGAAGTGCACTTAATTAAAGTTTATTTTAAAAGCCACTACTAAGTGCCCTATCATTTCTGAACTTTTGTGGAGGTAGATTTTTAAATTAAAGGACACATAAATTTTAATTGTTGCATTCGGTTGCATACATGATGTATAATCCAACAAAAACTATTAGGAGTCCTACCTCGCGCTCCCGTGCGAGTCGCTGTCCTCATCGAGTGCAGTTACAGAGAAATCGGTGAGGCTGTAAATATCCATTGTTGGATTGGCGACGATTACAAACAAAAACATAATTGTTAAAAAATATTGTGCATCATCTTCCAGTGTTGTAAAGATCTGCCATTCTAGAAGTTGTTACAGTTTTTGTTATCAGGTTTTTCAGCTTCCTGCCAAAGTTAAACGTCACCCTCAAGATCACATCATATTTACATAGAGAAGAACATAGGCATAGGTTATTAAGTAAAATTGTAAACGTAAACTAAGATTAACTCCTTTATTCATTAATTTTCTCATCGGTTGAATTCTGGTGAGGGGCACTAGAAAATTGATGGTTAGCCGGTAGCACAGGGCATGAGGCAAGAACAACCCTAGACAGGGCACCAACAACAAATTATTATATATTTCATAGTACAGGTCTAATTGAAATGCATACTTATACACATTCATATCAGCATCTGTATAGGTTTCTCATATCTTTAACTCACTTCACATCAGCTGCTTCTTTATTGTATTTTATTGCATTTCTATCATAGGACTTTTTTTTTAAACTTTCCCTTTAATTTAACATTAATTAACTAGTTGTGTGCTGACTTGTCTGTTTGTTAGGTTGCCTGTGTGCTGTCATCAAGACAAATTCCTAGCATGTGTAACTCTGTGGTGAGAGTGATTACTAAATTATAGAGTGCTGTAGTCCTCCAGGACTTCTTCATTCTGACTTCTGGACTGAAAACCCCACGGACTGAAAATTGAAGTAGTATTTTTTACACTTAGTGAACTACATTTGTACATTTTTAGCTTGCATTTGTCACTGTGATTAAGTGGCAGTCATTGCCAACAGAATCATACTTGTGTAGTTTTAGACATTGATTTATGACAGTCATCAATCTTTCTGCAACATGTTCTCATGTTCTGACATGACAGAAGTGTGCTTCTTGTTTGATGCTGTATTTTGGGCACAGGCAGCAAAATGCTGGAAAATCTATATTTCCCAAATCACCCCCACTGTCTGTGTGAACCTGGACATGAACACAAAGTGTCCCTGTGTGAGAGCTCAAGCTCTGGCCATAACCCATTCAATTCAGATTGTTCTAAGAGGAAATAGGTCTTATATAAACTGCTGTCAGAGGTTAGCGCCTGGAAAACTGTAAAATGACAATGCATTTCAAGAAAAATGACTTTCCCATTAAAAATAACATTATCATTATCATTGACTGTATAAATTACCTTATACCCCATAGCTGAGTTTGTTTATGTGGTTTCACTTAACAATGTCACTACTGGCACCAGTGGCCATTTACACACCTTACACACACAAGGTTTATCTATACCCAAGGTTGTCTCAAGACTACTCATATGTGTATATACACACTCAAGTCATTGCTCATGTAATCATGTAATTGATTAACCTAACACACATAACTTTGAAGGGAGGAAACTGGAGTACCTGGAGTAAACCCACACAGACACAGGGAGGACATGAATACTCCACACAGAAAAGACCCAGGCTGTTCCTCCTTGGGATTGAACCCAGTGTAGAAAATGGAGAATGAGTGTAGAACAAGGAGGTGTACCTAATAAACTCATTGGTCAGGGTACAAAGTTCACATAGAAGTGAGAGATTCAGATTCAGATTCAGATTCAGACAGCACAAATATTTTTTGAGCATTGAGCAAGACCTTTAACCCACAACTGCTTCGGATTGTAAGACTGTATCAGTTGTAAGTCGCTCTGGATAAGGGCGTCTGCTAAGTGCTGTAAATGTAAATTGGTTTATATCTGTACTTGTGCCAATTCTGTGTTCGTGGGCTTGTGTCTTTCTGTTTCAGTGAAAATTGTGTTGTTCTTTATGGATTTGTTTGTCACTGGCATTTAAAGGCTTGTGCTGCTCACACAACATGCGTCTACTGTGCGTGGTGAAAAAGTTTTGTATTCAATATGCGCTTGGGGAAGTTTCTCAGAACTCACTTACCATACATTGTTGCATTTCTGCTGCACAAACCTTGTTGAGCCTTGTTATATATTCAGGTTTCCCTCAAGTTACGACCTTCTGCCTTGTTGTGACTTTGCTGTGCTGTGCTGAAAGACTGAAGTGATCTAGGTTCTGATTTTTTTTTGTCTTCTCCGATGTTGTTTCCAGGTGAATGCTTTCCCTTCAGGCTTGTAGAGGACATTCTTAGATGACTTGACTGAGCATTACATGGAGACCAGACATATTTCTCTGAGATAACAAATGTTTTCAAAAAGACATTTTTGCATACTCAAATCTGCTTTCATTGTATTTCACTCAGAGCTGTTTTGGCTCAGTATGTGTTGTCCGTCTCTTCATTTTTGTCACTGTGTGGTTGATGATAAAGTCATTCTGTCTCTGACCTAGGGAAGTTGTATTTGCATTTGTAACAACAGGAAGCTCAGTCTTTTTTTCCTGACCTTTCGAGCTGGAACATTAATGTTTTTTGAATTCACAAAGCTTTGAGCTCCAGTACTTTGATTATGTGTCCTGTTCCGGAACCCGTGACCGTACAGTGTCCGTGTCTTTTGCATGAGCCGCTAGCAAGGTTACTAGCAAATACATACAATTAATTTAACTAAAGGTACTCTCACTAATACCTCTAAAGTTGTTGCCCAAATGTTTATCCACTTCATTATCCCTGGAATGCATAGCCGCCCATCACATTTTTACAAATTTCAAGGAAGACATGAGTTTATTGTGTCTCCGCAGAGTTTATTTGCTTGTTAACACTTGCGATATGCTGAAGTTAACACACTTACACTCTAGATTACTCGGTTAAGCCTATTCATGTGTATATGTGTGTGTATGTATATTTACAGTTGATTTGCAGCTCCCTAACTAAAACACCTCCCTGCATGCCTGTAAACAAGACAGAATTACCAAAGATACACCTCCGCAAATCAGCATAACCAAAAGTGTTAACGTATTCAGTGCATTGAATATATTCATATTCAGTAAAATGAAATAAGGTATACAAATAAGGGTCACTTACCTTTTATCTCATTTAGAATATGGTTAAAATACATAGTAAGTACTTACGTTTAAAGTGCCTACCAAACATGTACATGTATTGCAAGACGAAATGTGATACTTAAGGGAAACCAAAATTGCTTCTGCTACTACTGGTTGTATTCACGAGCAGCCTCTCTTTCTCTTTGTGATGAAAAGTGGTACTTTGTCAGTTTTGTTATTAAATATAAGAGTGCATATTAAATGTAAAAATATCCTTTTTTTGATTGAATAACTAAGATTAATCTGTTGTTTGTGACTGAGTAACATTCTTAGGACCTGTGATTAAGAAAGGAGATCCGTTGCTCTATGATTGTTGCAAGTGGATGGATGCCATTTAATATCAGTAGCTTGTGTATGGCTCTTTACTTTCCTTTAACAAAAAAGATAAAGATACTTCCTGAGGTTAATTTTCATCCATAAGGTAAAGACATAACCCCCTATTGAATGCTCGGATTCCAAGTATCTGGTATCAAGTATCTAAGCGTCATCCCCACATTAAAATACTAAATGGTTAAGAATTTATTTGTGTGTTTTTGTTAGTAGCCTGTCATGAGCTTTCATATATACAAATATATAGGTATGAGCCCATTAACAACTGCATTATGTTCTTTCATTCTGCTATAATTTAGCAGTGTGCACATAAATCAGAGATGCCGTTAAAATACAAGTAGAACTCGACCATCTACATTATGCCTTGCATTATGCATTGCATTTTTTAATTTACTAAAATACATAATAATTACAGAAAATGCACTCTCATAAGACTACTCACAAAAAGTACTCTTACAACCCTGTGTAAGGGAAAGATGTAACACGATTTTTATATGATGGACCTGATCAAAGAATGCATGGATAGAGAATTATGAACAACATGAAAGATCAGCCAGAAGAAACAAAGACTTAATGAGTGAATGTGAACCAGATCAGACATTTATAGTTTAGAGAGAATATACAGGTGGTGCTGGGGCCATTCAATTATTACCAATACAATACCAATTACAGTAGGATATTTACAGAAAAACATAATAAAGAAAAGTCTCCACCAGCACACCAACTGAGTTAGAACAGTTTTTTTTGTCCAAATGTGATCTAGCTATCAAGCAATAACCTGATCTTTTTAACTCATGCCTTTGCTTGTGGATCCACAGCATTGATTGGCCATATTGATCTTATTATATTTTATTATTTATTCTAATTGTTAATATATTGACATGAACAGACGCTGGGCTGTTAAGTGGCTCACACTGTATGCTGTAAGAAGCTTTATGGGATACAATAGTGTAGTGGCAATGACTACATTTTATGCCATTTAATACCAACAGGTCTCAGTAACACAATATGAAAAGCATCAACATTTATGAGATACTGTATACAAAATCTGGAGATCAATATTGCCTTCTTTGTAGTCACAGCAAAACAGAGCGCACTCTGTATCTGTATCTCATTTGCACTACAACTATCACTCCCATTTCCCTACATCCCCATAATCTTCCACATGCACACACCATTTGTCCCAAGTATATTCTGCACTGTTCTAATCTGTTAACCTACCAATCAATTAAATACACCAATATCTGGGTTTCTTACATGCTTCTTGCTAAGTTGTGAGCCATGCAAAGCTATTTATATAGAGCCTTTACATAATTGGAGATTTGTCTCAAAGCAGCTTTACAAGTATGTAGGCCCACAACCTTAATTAAGCAAGCATAGGGTGACTGTGGAAATTAAAGGTAAGGTAGAAACCTTGGGAGGACTCAAAAAGGGACCTAACATCCCAAAAGTTACCTGTGTCACGGTATCATCTTTGAACTCTGCTTTGGCTTTGAACTTCTGCTCCATTTCATGATTACCGGTACCCATTCGTATGCTCCTTCAGTTCTTTTAGCTGGATTTCATGGCTGCCTGTGTTTTCAACTCTGCCTGTATCTGATCATGCGATCATGATCCTTGGAAGCCCTTTGATTGCCTGTGCTTAATAAACATTTTATAGAATGGCTTTGTGGATACGTCTCTGCCTCTGGGCTACCCAGACAACAACAAAGATTTGCTGTGGACCTGGGTCAAATTCTGTGCACTGACATGGGAATGCAAATGTAAGATCAACGAAAGGGCTGATTTAAGAATTCACCACTCCAGCCATGAGACTATTCCAGGATTAAATCACATCAGAATGGAGAGTTGGGTGTTGGGTATTAAAGTACAAACTAATTAAGGGCTGAATGTGCTGTTCATGAGCACACCATCACAAGATGATATGCTTTTATTTCTATGTAAAAAGATACAGTTTTATACAGAAACCTTTGTGAATAAAATAGGTTTTTGTTTATCTGCTTTAGTTTGTCAAAATTGTACAAACCACGATGTAGTCTGGACGCTGATAAAATTTCTCCAATTATGCTCTCATTTTGGAATTGAACATCATGATAATGATGCTTCTTGCTATCTTACCACTTTCCTAATAACTTTTTGGCTCATGCATGCTTATCAGCAAAAGTGTTCAGGCCACAAGAGAGGAAAAGCAAATAATCTACTAACAGCTGTTCCGAGTGGCTTAGAAATGGGAACCCATGTGAATCTTGAGCACACTCTCACAGGGACAGTGAATTAGTACAGAGTGGTATATTATGTCTGAATGGCTCAAACATGAATTCATTGCTGGAGGCAGCTGGGGGGAGGCTGCATTTAAAGGCGCCCAGGTAAATCCTCCAGTTGGAAGTTGAAATGTTATTGACCTCCAGTTTTATCAACAGCCAAGTGGTTGTTTGCATTTGGGTGCATCGTATTTACAGTATACTGCATGGTGGCTCCATGGCTAAGAAGATCCTGCCTCACAGAAAGTCCTGGGTTTAATCCCAGGGTGGAGTGGCCTGGGTCCTTTCTGTTTGGAGTCTGCATGTCCTCCCCTTGTCTGCGTGGGTTTGCTTTGAGTACTCTGGTTTCTTCCCACAGTCTAAAAACATGTGTTAGGTTAATAGGTGTCTCTAAAGTGGCCCTTAGTGTGTGAAGGTATGTGTGTGCCCTATGACGGATTGGCGCCCTATCCAGGGTTGTTCCTGCCCTTGCGCCCATATTGCCAGGTGGACACCGGATGGCCCGCAACCCCATGTGGATTAAGCAGAAGATAATGGATGGATGGAAATTTCCCATAAAGAAATATCCACATTTTTGTGAGCAGTGAGCTCTCTCCATAGATACATTGAAGTAGGACTACAGAACACAAAAAAAATTTTTTCTACCTCAAGAAGATTATAGTCAGTCAGCTCTACAGAGCCACAAGAAGTGGTGGGAATTCCAGTTTAAGATCAGAAGTCTGTCTTCATGCACGTGTGTGAGTGTGACGACATTAACAGGCACAAGCTTGCTTGCTTGTTAGTTCACATTGGGTCTAGAGGCAGCCTTAACTTGGTTGATGTGTTGGTTGAAATACTTTCATGTGCAAGTTAACTTATGTGCATGCCTTTCCCCTAATTATTTGTAACAAGCTGTTAATCTTTTTGTTAGTGTATTTGTTTGTCCTATTGTACACATTACCAGTATATTTTCTCCCACCTATAACTATATAAACTGGTTCACATTCACTTGTCTGTTTCATCTGATCTTCTGTGTTGTTTATTATACTGTCTATCAGTTTGTTTTTGCCTTTAATCAAACAAAGGTGTCAAATCAATCTTACCACACTGTTATGGCTTTCCAATACCCAGGCTCATAGCAGTGCATTATTGTATACTGCTCACAAAAATTTCAAAATAAAATATCCCTTCATTTTTGTGAGCCGTGCATTTTCTGCTGTTGTTGTTAATGAAATAAATTGCATTATGGAAGCCGTGTAGTATTGTATGCAGTTGTCTTGTGAAAATACCCTGTATATATTAACATTAGAGTAACTAAAATATACTGTTCAGCTATGATAAGATATGGACTCTTTCGGTCAACACCCTCTAAAGTGCTCGTTAAACTACACATATCTGTTTGCTTGTTTTATATTATTTATTAGCTCTGTTGCTGATATTTAACCTATTCAATCTCCCAGTGTATTTCCAGTACTTTATTTGACAGGCAGAGTCATCTGATGCAATTTCTACGTTGGTAAGCAGCGGATTCTCAAAATAATCTATCATCCCTTTCAGCCATGGCTGGCTGGGCAATGGAGACAATCTTAGCATGCAGCTCTTGCCGTGTCTGAAACAACGCTTATGGTACTAACAACACACTTCCATTGTATCGCCCCAAATGCAGAGGCCATTATCCACCAAACACCCCCACTGCGTCTCTGTCTAACTGTCACACATCTAGCTCATTACGATGAGGGATAAGGGTAGAAGGAGAGAGGAGCAGAAAATGAGCATCCAATTAAGAGAAACAAATCAAGTCCCTAAACAAGGTTGTTTTTTGCATTTATCATTTTCGGAGGTTTTGTTCTGAGTGGAGTGACAGAAAGTGGTGTTACCATTCATTGGGCTTCATGAGATTGCAGATCAGTTCACTTTTTTTGGTAGATTATTTAGAAAGACGGTTTGAGGCGAAAATAAAAGATTAGGAACACCTAAAGCATAGCCGAACCACATTTTCAGTTTCACAGTAAAAATTACAATATAAACATAATTTCACTGGTACAGCTCTTACCTTGAGGCATTTTGGACTATACTGGACTGACCCAAAGGTACAGGGCTGAAGTTCCAGCTCTTCCAAATTGCCACTGTTGGGCATTGAGCAAGGTCAGTAACCCTTCACTGCATTCAATGTATGATGTAGGATTACATCATTTTAAAGTCCATCTGGATAATAGTGCATGTAAAGGCTGACAATGAAAAAACACTGGCAGTGCCTCCAGTCCGGCTTGTAGAGATGGAGGATGGACATGTCGCCATCAAATTTGGCTATGCATTTTTCCTAGTGCAGGGGCCATGCGCGACTTCAGGGGATCTCATGAGGGTACCAAATTTGGGAGGTAAAAGGGGGAAAAGCTCTACCTGTGTCCTGTATCATTTACATAAAAACACTTTTGAACAATGCATAGGTGTAGTTTGGGAGGGGCATATCCCCTCAAAGTTTGGATGTCTTTATGTCTTCACAAATGGCTGACTAGTGTGTGTTGCTTTAACATACAAGTTCCACGATTCAACCATTTAAAAGTGAGATAAACTGAACGTGATATATCTACTAATGTGAGATGTGGCTCCCGTGCATATAATTTAAATGTAAAATAGAATTACATTAATAATATACATCACAGTTCGGGTAAGATGTTTGGCATATTACATATTTGGCATTCCCTTTGTGGCATATCCTATGTTTTACTTAAAATAAAACATTACTCATGATAATGATGGTTGGGTGGTGTGAGCTGTGCACCTACCCCCCACCCCATTTGACCCCCATGGCATTGCTACAATGTATTGTACATTAGTGTTGGTAAATCACATTTCGCCATTGTAATTATGCCTACATTTATTTTATTATTTACATATCAGGTCTCATATTGAAATTGTTGCATTAATTTAACCCTGCCAGCTTGGTCGTTCAGGCAGAATCTCTCTGGAGTGAAATTCAAAAGACTTGCTGAAGGTTATTCATAAGTGATTTCAATATACTGGGGTTAAATTAAGTGCAGAATATACATAGGCTTTGAAATCCTTTTGTATTAATGTACACGCAATGCTAAATAACCATGGCCTTGGTTGTCAAAAATCACTTACACGCTTGTCTCACTTTGCTCATTTCAGTGAAGCATTAAAAGCTCGTGCTTTCATCTCTGTGTTCTCGTCAGTCGGTCCCACTGCAAAGCTTTCCTCTTTGAGTACGTCCTAACTTCCTTCCCCTGCTGTCTTCCTTCCTTCCTCCCTCCTCTCCCTTCAGCGCCCTGTCCCCCATGAGCCATCTGTCTCCTCGGCTCTTTAACTCGTGAGCCTGCAGAAAAGACAGCTATCAATCAAGGCTTAGACAGCCTCAACGTGTCAGAACACCACCAGCAAGAAACAATTAAAGGTGAGGGCTGAAGGTGTGAGGCTCCAGGGCCGTTGATACAGGGAAATACTTTCGCTTTTCCCACTGGTCATGGTCATTTGTGGACCCTGAAGTACTAAAATGGGTCATTGTGTCCTTTTGTGCCGGCATATTTTTTCATCATAAATTTTTAAAACCCATAGATAGAGTACGTTATTTGCAATAAAACCAGTTAACCTAAAGGCCTGTCATCTTTCTAGCATAAAGTAGGATTTTAGCCACAGTGGTAAAGCAAGCAAAGGCAATTACTCACGTTTTCCTGGACTACTGTGTGGAGTGTGGCATGTTCTCCATGTGTCTTTGTGCATTGTTTTGGACTCAATTTCTCTATCACTTTAAAACAATGGCAGTAGAGGAAATATTAATATTCCTACTATTGTACGGATAGGGTTTAGCTTTTTGATTCATTTTGTTGGAAACGTAGAAACCTAGCCCTAGTTTTGCGTAGCATGTGCACTAGATGGATTCTACTGGAAGTATTTAGAAATTACACTTATTGTATCCAGTGTAGGTCCAAATTTCTGATCATTACTTCAGAATAACAAGGTCAATGTAGGTAAGTCAATGAATGTTCAAACCCCCAGCTCCAAAGAGAAACCTTCTTGAACCGCTGAGCCACAGCCTTATCTATCCTGCTCAGTCCAATTCTCTAAATGCTTTCCAGTTCTTAAGTAATTTCATGTTGATATATCAACAATTTCAAGTGTAGAACTTGATAGCCTGTCAACAGTTTAGGCAAATGTTTAGGCTTTGGGTTTCTTGTTTGGCAGAACAGGACAGTGTATTTATTGAATTGGATGCACATCCGGAATTCGCTGTCACTTTATCAGTGACAGTGATTGATTAAATGTGATTGATGACTTACTGTTAGTGACCAGTCATGTGAAAGATGGACAGAATGTTCCTGCTTCCTCAAGGCATCTGGCCTCTACAGATTTCCCTCCTCTACGTAAAGCAGGACAAAGTTTTCTAGCAGAGCACTAAGTGTCTTGTGCATTACCTCCCACTCATGCATCTGTCCGCTAATTCAATATCTGATCATCTAAGATAATGACAATATCTGGCAATTTTATTTGATTGTATAGTGGTTAAGGATCCATCCACATGATTCCAGAATGCTGTGCTACATTGCTCCAGGTGATTTGTAGTTTATTTTCAATCAAACTGGAGTAACAATAACAAAACAGACTGAATATATCATCATTTTATCAGGTTGCAATGCTAAGATTGACATGGAAAAAGTTGTTCAGTCAAACTCTATTCTGAGTAGTTAATTAGGGAAAAAAACTAATAAGCCTACTACTCATCTGACGTTTCTGCTTTAAATTATCCTCAAAATAAAACCCTATTTTTAGAAAATCCTGATCAGTTAGATCAATTTTATTGTATAAATGTTAATTTAACTTTTGCTGCTGCTCTGTGAAATATTTTATTGTTAACAAATTGTGGTCTAATAAAAAAGATCAAAACATCAAATTTCTTAACCTGAAAAATGTAAACACATTTGACCTAAGATCACCAAATTGACTTTCTTTCTGAAATTGGCATAAATGACATTCACAGCGTGTGAACTATTTAGATCTGTTTGCCCCTTCTCCTTTTATAGAGCTTCCATAAGTGCTAATTGTTGAAATTTGCGAGCGCCAGCCTCCATGCTGCGGCCCTAAAGACCTTTGGCATTTCCCACTGTCTAAGAATGACTTTGGGAGATGTGTTTGAAATTTAGAGCTTTAGCAGCAGTAAGCTTGACCTCTCAGTACAGAATCATAGAAAGATGTTTTTAGCCTCATCATAGAATACAGATGATTTATTCCAGGCCTTTTATAGAATCATAGTGCAGCTCAAATCTTAAACACATTGAATTCAAACACTGAAGAATACATGTGCTGCGTTAAGTGCACATCAGGGGAATCATAAATTGTTATGGTTAAAACATTCTAACTAAAATGACTTTCAGAATCCCAAACGAACATAACTAATAGAAATGAACTGAGTGAGCTTTGCAATAGCTATCATGCTTTAGAATTTTGTAAGAACCCGAAGAGGAGTTTAACTGTATACAGAGCTACACTATAAATAGCTAATTGCTTAAAATGGATTTAATTTACACCAAGGTTACTTTATTTATAATCCAAAATGCAGCAGGTCATGTTGAGCTTATACACTGCTCTTAAAAATTATAGGATATTTCATTTTGAAGTATCCTATCATTTTTGTGAGCAGTATTTTATGAGAGGTAATATGGGGAGTGGAGAGATGCAGTGGATCTGTGGTCCAGATGATTGATGGTTCTGGTCCCATAGGCCCTAAAAATCCCACTTTTGGGCTACTAAGAAAGACAATTGCTTGGATTGTACCTGTAAAAGTACAAGACAAATTAATACCATTGTAAAGAAAAAACCTTTTGTTTCTATATTTAGATGAATGTCATCAAATCCTGAATCAAAGTCTAATACAGTGGAACCACAGAACTCTAACTTCCAGAGGGCAGCTCGAACGTTTCGATGGGTAGTTTCTTATTCGCTTATTCTAGAACTTTGTAGTCTTTGAATGTATATATATAAAGGTGCCCACATTCAAAGGCTACACAGTTCTAGAATAAGTGAATGAGAAACTACCCATAATAATAAAATAAATAAATGACTTCATGCAGTCATTGCTGGTCTTTGTCAGGCCAACAGCTGCTATTCTGATATCTTCAATAGACAGCAAACTTAAAGCATTAACCAGCTATCTAAATAACCAATAGTCATTTTCTAGTAATTCTACAATAGTTCTATTAGGTATTTAGATAGCTGGTCAAAGTTTTAAAACTATAGGTGATGTTACCAGAAAGAACGAAGCTGGAAGACCCAATGCCTCAAGACTCAAGACCTCAGAAAACAAAAACCAGAAGATTATCTAATGCTGTTTTGTGTCTAGACTATATTGAATAGCCACAAGGAGAGGATGCATTTTCTGGGATAATATGGAAAGTTTTATTCACAGTAGATCAGCAGAATTGTGTGTTCTAATGAATCATAATTTCAGTTTATAGTTCTGAGAGGTGTCTTCAAAGACGAGAGAAAAATATGAGAGCATAAATGCATCTTTACTATCATTAAGCACTGAGGTAGTGGTGGTATACCGTGAACTGCAAATGCCTAGTGTGAAGCTTTAGTGTCTAATGTACAATTAAAGACACAAATATTGTCTTATATAGCACTTCTGATGCCTGAAGCTGAAGGAAGTGCACAGTGCAGAAACTGCATTTGCCAGGTGTACTTTGCCAACAAAGAGCTTTTCTCTTAAAGGAATCAAAAGTATAATACAGGAATTGAAACAAAACTAAATTGATCATATTTGCTGCCTGAAAGAAAAAAAAGCTGTCATTTGAGGAAAAAAATCAACCAGGCCACAGCCTTCCCTCAGCCTTTTCTTTTACTCCCACCTTCATCTTCTCTATTTCTCTCTTCTACCACCTACCACCTACAAGATTAACTCTGTTTATTCCTTCTTAGAAGGATTTTGTGGCATGGGTGCCTGTCCTCTAGCTAACTATAAACTGCATGTCACTCAGGTAAACAAGAAACTCCTTGTCTTCAAAAGAAAAACAAGATATTTCTGTTTAGCTCAAGGACCATTTCCCCAAATATAGTAATTTCAGGTTTCAGTGGTGCCACTTTAACTGTCAAGTCATCATGGGCTAATATGTTGACAAGTGTATGCCCAGGTCGTGCTGCCTCCTGATTTTACCTTCTCAGCTCCCAGAACAGAAAACAATCAACAGTGGAGATTAAACAGATTATGGCTATGAGTCAATATTTATAATAAAGCCATAAAATAATAAATCAAGACCCTGTATTTTACACCCTCCACCATAATCCAGTGTTGTATTAAAATGCAGTTCTGTCCATTTAAATCAAATAAAAAAAAAAAAAACACCATATCATGGGGCTTATTGTTCAACGTGCTGAAAATATTTAGATAGCGTAGTGGTTAAGAGACTTGGGTTTCAGTCCCATCCTGGCCGCTGCTCTGTGTTTACATGTTCTTCCTATATCTGTATGACTGTCCTCCAGGTACTCTTATTTCTTCCCACATTTCATAGACATGCGTTAGGTCCACTGAAGTCACCCAGTGCTGAGCGACAGGAATCTGAATTCTATATAGCAGGTAAAGAAGGTGAGTGAAAATGGTGCATAATCTTCAGTTTGCTCCTATAACTGCTTTTTGAAATGGCAGCTGGGAATAGAAGTTTAAAAAAAACAGTTATTGCAGTTTTAAATGTCAAAACCCGTTTCCATTGAACTTACATTAAAATGCATTTCTCTTTCTCATGAATTATGCAGACAATATGCACTCTGTACAAAAGTATTGGGACAACTACACCTTTTTATGATATAGCTGTATATTCATATAAAGTTGATCCCTATGCTATAATTCATCCATTCATTCATTCCCTCCTCCACCACATGAATGGCCCATTGCAGTCAGGCAGGTTACATTCTCCTGGCATTGCCCAAATCCAGACTCATCTATCAGATTGACAGATAGAGAAGTGTGATTCATCATATTCCAATGCCCCAGAGTCCAGCGATGGTGGGCTTTACACCACTCTAGCCAACACTTGGCACTGTGCTTGGCAATCCAAGGCTTGCATGCAGCTGCTCAGACATGGAAACTCCTGCTATGAAGCTTCAAACACATGTTATTGTACTCATTGTTAATGGAGGTTTTGAACTCTGCAGTTATTGGATCAGCAGAGCACTGGTGACTTTTATGTACTATGGGCCTCAGCATGCTGTCATCTTGCTCTTGCATGGTCTGTCACTTTGTGAGCTGCTGTGGATCTTAAATCCTTTCACTTTAAAAGAATATCATTCACAGTTGATTGTGGAATATCATTTCACAAACTGGCTTGGTGTGACAGTGGCTTCCTGTTACAGTACCGCATTTGAATGCATTGAGCTCTTTAGAATGCCCTTTCTTTCACAGAGGTTTGTAAAAGCAGACTGCATGGCTAGGTGCCTGATTTTATACACATGGGCCTGAATGAAATGGCTGAATTCACTGACTGTTGTGTGTCCCAATAATTGTATCCACACTGTGTATTTTATGCATTCATTAAGACAGTGAGAGAGAATAACATTTAAAGCAGCAATAAAAATAATAATAGGTGTTAAAGCAGTAACATGGTTTCCATGATGACCCAGGCTAATTTTAACTGGTGTAGCTGGGTAATCCACGTAGCTTGTTCACCATAATAGGCATACTGGTTAAGCAGTTTGACTATGATTTCCAGGTTCAGGTTAATTGTCATACCAACATCCCATACTGGTGACTGCCAATCCAACTTTCAAAACAGAACATATGCCAGTGTTTGCTGTTTTATTGTTTTAATCGGTAAACCCCCAAATTGTTAATTCAATTAAGTTTTTAATTAATTCATTGATTTAAATAAAAAAAGGTATTTTGTATTTTCAGTTGCTATGTTGGTGGTCAAAAATAAATTGCACTTTTATCGGTTCAGTGATGCAACAGGGGGGTATGACACGCTCAGTCTGCCCCTGCAGGGTTATTTCCGAACTCATTTTGGTCCAGCATTGCACTTGCATTACCACCTGCCAACATCCCATTTTAGTACCGAACTAAATTTTCCTATAAATACAGACTGTCTCCTTTTTGACTGTTTTCCTACACAGATGAGCTGCTCCATCCAAATACTAGCTTAATTGACCAGATTATTTTGCCTGAGGCCAAAAAATATTATCGTTATTGTATGTAATGAGTTGGAGTTAAATAAAGCATTATTGTTTTTATTCTATAAATTACCACATGTTAAAAAATGTAGGTGCAACAACGATAACATTTATTCGCTGCAAGTGACGAGTGGTCAAAAAAAAAGATGATTCAGACCTCGATTAATAATGCAAATAATGAAAGACAAATGTTCATATTTATTTTTAACAAACAATAATAATGGTTTAATGTAGAAACGTTCAGTTGATAATCTTATCAGTACCTCTTTAATTAGAACGAGGTGGGTCTGCCACTGAAGTCATCAGCTACTGGACAGGAATCACTTCCATACTCTTATTTTTTTTTTCAGAGCTGTGCTTAATATAAACAATACATTGCCTAACTCATAGCTAATTAAATGTCATACTTGCCAGATGTACTGTTATAAATGCTGTCAGCCATCTGGTTAATATTACTACTAAAATATCATTGTGAAATCTAGTGCCAAATAGAAGGTGAAATTGTGCTTGTCATTAGCCATGCTGGTGTTTAAAGGAAATAAGAGGAGCTAATATTGTTGTGTTTATTCCAACCCAATCCGTTTACATCTATTTGTCTGTCTTTTATAGTCTGTGTGACCCTGAAGTTACTTTTTGAACAGAGCATCATGTATTTTAGAGCAATAAGAAAAATAGTAGGGGGGAAAAACACATTACATACAGTTCAATGATTTGACAGTAACATCAGAAGGACTCGAATGTCTTGTCTGCTCCAGCTGATTTAACATGCTTAATCACTCATCCATCTCAATTTAAAATGAGCTCCAGGATAGCACACAATATATTTTAGCATGCTCCCTTTAACGCTCCAGTGACCTGCTTTAAAGTTTAAAACAACTTGTATGGCTTTGTTGTGTCAGATTCTTGCAATCAGTAATGGCTGTATTTTTAAGAGATGCTGTTATGAGGCTTAAAGATGGCAAAACCCTGCAACATCTGTAAAACCAGAAAGAGGTGACCTTCACAAGGGACAGAATCTGAAATGTACAAGAGGAAACTTGTTTGTGTTAGATACTACTTAATTAAGAAAATGACTTTTTCCCAACCCAGACAGCAAAAACTATATGCAAGCATGCATGAACATGCACAGTGTTATTCCAAATGCAATTCATATAATAATATCAATATTCAGGGCTAAAAACCATTCAATTTACATGAAACTCTTGGCTTTAGTTTATAGACCAACTATAATAATATAATTGTACACATATGTTATATAGTTTATGTATACATCAAATGCTTAATGTCTCCAATTAACTTACTTTACTAACCAGTAATGTGTACATCAGTTCCCGGACTATGTACTGGGCTGGGCTCTTGGGAAAATCCTATTTTGAACTTTACAGAATAATGTGAAAATGCTTATAAAAACAGTGTGTCTTACATTTATTTCAAATTTTAATTAATTACATTCCATATGAACCTGAGATATTTCATGGTTTGTCTGGTCAGCTTAATTTAATTTGTTAAAAACATTCATTCCTGCATTTAGGGCCTGCAGTCAATGATCTTTCACCAATAGGTACGCTGCCCAAAACGAGCCTCTTTATAGGGCAGGACGGGAAGCACTTTTATGCCCTCTTGTGGTATACATAGTGTCTAATCAGAACACATGTGTAATCATTTACATATCTGCCTAAGCGGTCACTGTTTAATATGTAATTTGTGTAATACAGGTGTGGTAAGCTAAAGTGATCATTTTAGAGAAGGTTTATTCAGAATGTGTCTTCTGTTCCTCTAAATGTGATTTCACTCTGCAAATACGAAATATGCTCCCTGCAGCAAAACACTACAGAACATGCTTTTGAAACCTCCAATTTAAATGATTTACTTTGGGCCAATTCAGCGCAGCCAATCCACAAAAACTATCTAAAATGTTTTGTCTGAATGGTGTAGACCTTTATTAGGTCCATATAGGCCCAAGACAGATTGTGAGATATCCAACATGTTGAATAATACATTTGTGTGTTTTAGTAAGAGGCTGGGAATTGTTGTTTTACCGCACAGTACAGTATTGGGCGTTCATTTCCCATGTCACAGCTTAACGGAACACAACATAAATGGAATATGATGTGCAAGCCCACCAGAATAGAAATAGTTTTAGACATTTTTGTAAACATTTATAATGGCCCAGTATGACTTGGTAATCAAATAACAAAAACTACTGGGACAGTAGACATATTTTTGCAGAAAGTATAGGGAATCTGACATATAAACTATATTCATATATATCAGATTTTAAAGGTTCTCTTTTATCATAAATGTAACGTCCATTGAACTTAACATGGAAAGGGGCAGGAAAGGATGTAAAGTTAATTTATATGTATAGACTTTTACTGCAGTCTTGACAGGGAAGACAGTAGTGTTAGAGGCACTCATCTAGATATTAGCAAAGACTAGCTTAGATTTTATCTTTGCAAATCTGCCCACTAGGCAGAGTACCACTCTTCCAGGCAGAGTGCCACTCTTTACCTGTGTACCATATGTCCTACAGGTTTACCCTCCTTAGTGAAACACCCACAGAGCAGCCTGTTGAAAGAGCTCTGGTCATAAGTGAATCTATTTTTTGACATGTGAAATTAGCAGCAAGGGTTACATGTACCCTGGTAGCCACAGTGTCGGACATAACAGGGAGCCTTAGTGAGCTCCATGATCATAGATTTTCTAGGATAGTTTTTTATGTAAGGACTAACAATGTACACCTTTGCCAGTCAGAGGTTACTAAGTCTAATTTTGTAGAGATGTGCAGTAGTGTGCTCTGCTCCCATCCCAATGTGACAAAGCCTACAGCAGGTTATGGTCGCTGAACTGTTTTCTCTGCAACTAGAGCTCTGAAAACAACGCTTTACAGATAAACTTTTTGAGCCTGGCCATTTAGAATGGGAGGTTGTCCATCCCATAATAATTCTAAACTGTCCCCACTGATTATCCTGCCTAAGTCAGCAACATTCTTATTAGATACAAATCCTAGATATTTACTGAAAGAATTTACCTAGCTGCTCACAAAACGAGAGAATATTTCAAAATGAATGCAATTAGGAAAGAAGCCTTTGATTTTATATCATTATACAAGATCATTAGAAAAGCAAATAAAAAGTCAAAGAAAGTTGTTAGATCACGCAAATGACATGCAAACTCAATTATTGTGATTCAGTAGTAAGTGATATATTCATTGGACTGAACAGAAGCATGTTAAACTGGACTAGATTGCCCCGCATTGACAGTTCAGTAGGGTGTATGGTAACCCAAGACTGCCAAAACACACTGACAGCGATGGAGAATAGAGATGAACAGATTGTCCAGTAGTTCTTGTGGGATTATCTTCATATTGATTTAAAAATATCCCCTAATTTGCAAAGCTGCTTTGGGAAAATGCTCCATTGTAAAATGCGCTTTATAAATAAATCTGACTTTTGGCTTTGAGTGGCAAAATACCATTACAATAGCAGGCGAGGACTGTTTTTTATGCATTACACTTACAGCATACACCCTTAGAAAAAATGACTTGCAGAAACATGCCTGAATTATAGAGTCTAATAAATTTAGATATTTGATAACAGCGTAAGGCTGGTCTTGGTGGAACTTGAACCCTCAGCCATCTGGTTAATAGTATGGAGTCTTAGCCACTGAGCTACCACATACAAGCCAGAGACAGGTTGAAGGACATCAAATAAGTAAACTAATAGCTAAGATCAGCAAAGCTTCTCGGCTTTGAGATAGCTCAAGCTGGGATATTGAGAGTGTCTAAAAAAAGTTTCTGCTGAATGTGTATTTATGTGTATTATCAGATTCCGATTTTAAAGGTAAAATATCATAAATGAGACCATCCTAAAAAGGGAAGTGCCTGAAATACTTTAGGGAATAGAAGATAAATATATTTATATATTATATATTTATATTTACAGAAAATATATTTAATAAAATAAAATATTATACACTGCTCACAAAATCAGGGGATATTTCATAGAAACAATATTTTACTGAGACAATAATACATTAAATATATTACAGCATTATTAAGAATATAATAAAATACAGAATTTATTTAGTACAGTTATTGCAGGTTCTTGTGTCCTCAGAGGGATAGTTTGTAGGCATGGCATCATTAGTCAACCAGAGAAGGGAAGGGGCAGTTAGGGTCCTCTGAAGTGGTCTGGGTAACAGTATGAGGACTGGAACATTGAAGACAAGACAGAACTGGTACATTTTGATGTGTGAACTGCAACTACTACTTGAATAACTAGTAATAGAGGCTGGATTGTAAATTATAACTGTGACTAGCATAATTATACATAACATTTCTATGACTTGGATATCTGAGAACTATCTACTGTCAGAAGTACAAAGTATCTACCTACGGAATTTCAACTTTGCAGAGAATGACTGTTGAATGACAGGCATGATTAGACCCAATTTGAAACTGACTGATAAAACAATTATCTTCCACTTCCACGGTTCTGCACCTGAACACTACAGTCAAGTGTATGATAATTATAAACGTTATCTCTGTGTAGGAAAATGTCCATGTAATTGGTGTATGATTCTGCCAACTGCTATCATAATTAATTGGATATAATTACAATCTGACTTTTCGTTACTTTTATGAAAGATCTCTGTAACCCAGGATGTCAACATTCCCTTCAGCCATTATGCATCGTACAAGTAATAAATTAGATTTGAATGGCATGTTGCACCGTTTTTGCCATGTTTCTCTGATCTTTTAGGTTTCTGAAAGCTCCAAAGCTTCTCCACATACTCAGCACAGATCTAGTGAATCAAAGGCTAATCATAATCATTTCGCATTGAGTTCTCCATCTGCACACTTACAGATCTTACCCTTTGCTCAACAACAAGGTGGCAACATCCCTACATGTGGGCTTATGCTATGAGGCTTGAATAGTCAGTAAGTGAGGTTTTAGCAAGCAGCATTCAGAAGCAGGAGGCTCCTGGTGTGGGGCTGCTAATGGCTTATTGATGAAAGTGTCTCCCCTTCAGTTTCAGCGCTCAGGCTCTGTTTGAGTGAGCTGAACCCTTCTGGTCATAAAGTGAAGAGAATGGCAGACAGCTGACAAATGCTTCTGATGCCTGACAAAGAATATGAAGAATAGTTAATGAAACACTGCAGCTTGTGCAGTTTAGCATTTAGGTTTGTACAGACCAGTGGTTCAAATCCAGTCCTGATTTAGTAACACAGAGTGTGTTACAGTTGTATAAGTTGGGTTTAATATTCAAACATATTAGAAGTAAATACCTACATGTGAATATTTGCCCCAGTAAAATATTGCTGTGGCCCATTAAAATCACAGCAGAGATTTGCTGAGCTGTAATATTGCTGCCTGTAATAAATGCTCTTAAATTTCTGAGTTTGGAAACGAACTGTAGATTAATGAAAAAGGGACACAATATTTAATCAAAACAAAAAAAACTAGATGATCATTATTTTCTCTTGGCTGTAATCTGATATGCTAACCTACTACCACGATGATCTGGATTAAGTCTTGGTAGTGTCTTCTGGCTGGATCACACATACAGTACTCATGATTGACTGTGTCTGAGGTAGAAAAGGCCATATGGGGGTAATATTCCCTGATGCCACAACAGAACCCCTGCTGGACCTTCAATGCCATCCAGGCACATGTTGCAGTCTGGGCTGAACCATTCAGGTCTCCTGGTCCTGTGCACAATGTTTTTAATCAATATGTTGATTGAATTTAATTAATAATGGATGTAAAAATAAAACCTGGGCAGTTAGGCATCCACATTTATGGAAATTAAGTCGCTAACATTAAAAAGTACCAAAAGGAAGATTGGTTGCTAAACATTACGATAGAAATATCTGATTATTGTCTATATTTTGAACCTGTTCTCCTTCCTGAAACAGTAATTTTAGTCATGATTCAAAATATGCATTAGACTAGTACTAAAGTCTAATGTGTCAATTTACTATAATAGCACAATATATTATAGCAAAAATATGTATTATTTTTCTTATTTGAAAGTAGTGGTGACCTGGCTTCAAGTCCCAGTATTGCTTTCCAACTAGGCCGGGCTTCACAAAGGCATGATTGTCCATAACTTGCGGAGAGGGGTCAGAGGGGACTGTGCTGGCCCTGCCTGTATTATCCAAAATAGGTGCATGTTTTATTCATTCTAGCCATGGAAAATTCTAACCAGTTAATTTTTACACAGAAGACCAAAAGGTCTGAGACCTCTAGTGAGACTGTTGTTTGGATCTTGGTGGAGATTCATACTGCAGCAGGATAATTACCCATAACGTACCTCAAAGTTTGCAATATCTACTGAACTGTTATGTCATGTCATGGACCATAAGAGAATGGAATGGAATGGAATGGAATCCATCTGATCAAGATCTGTTCACTTCTATGCCCAATGTCTTAAGAATTATAATCGAAAATACAAATCTACTTCAAGTCTGAAAGACAGAAAATTAGTACAACTGTATATAACAGTATTTTTATTAGCCTAATTTTGGTCCTTTAACGACCATTTAGGTCAACCCCCCTGTTTCACATGCATGTAGTTTGTTCCCCAGAGCCAACTTTTTAACTCACATTCCTAAACAGATTACATAATTTGTGATAGAACAGGGGCGTTTTCCACTGGTGCTCTTAGACCTTTAGTCCCAAGGTCTGTGTGTATGTTTCTTAACATAATAAACAATTACCTTAATTATAATAACTGACTATAATAATAATAACTGACTAAAAGTATGTAGTAATCAATAATTAATGTTATAAATACAATTATAACAACCTTACAAATGACATTACATGTGACCTACTTTATGTCTACATTTGTATCAGCATTTGGATGAATAATTAAAAAGCATCTACATTTACAATGTCTGTTCCATCCAGGGCTAAAAACTAAGCCCACACGAATTTGCATAACGTCGGTTATATCATAATTAACTACGCTCACAAGTCACTGAGTTTAAATGTTAAAATCATTCAGCTGCACTGATTAATAATGCATATTAACCCAGAGAGCATACTTTCACTAATTAAGGTCATACTGATCATTGTAGACTAATTGCAATATTTTGTGGAATGCATTTGCCAAATCTTTAGTTAGCATCCCTTAACACGTGCATTTACTTACAGTTTCTCTTGCTAACGTGTGGCTGTTTTTAAGTCATATTGTAGCTGATCGTGTTATCTTTGATGATAATTTTGCCTGTCCTTTAAGAAGAAAGGTCACATTTCCATGTAAGCAGGCTAAGCAGGTAGCTAGCCTTTTATCTACTGCAGCTGGCTAATCATATCTGTGATGTGATACTAATTATTTATTTAATGTATAAAACATCAAATCTTGACATCAGAATTCCATTGGCTGAAGTAGCACTGTAGTTCTAGCTTTCTCATTAAAACAAATGATAGTATTTTTGGTGTGTTTAATGGGTAGATCAGGTATGATCTGTTTCATGGTGCTTTGCAGCTTAGCTTAGCAGAAGAAAGGCAGGCTGTAAAGTGAAAGAAACCTTAATCATCCTCTCTTAGAGTCATTAATCTAACATCCACTTTCTGTGCCTGTCTCGTGCTTTAATCATCTTTTTGTGTGATTTGCGTACTGAGCGCTGAGTATTCATTACTTTTAAATAATCGTGAAAGATGTTGGAGATTTGGGGAGGTGCATATGATTGTGTGGGGGCACAATATGGGGAAAATAGGGCATTGTGTGATTCATTTTCACTGATTTACCTAGTTAAATCAGTTGTAGTACTTGCTTACAATTACATTCTGATTATCCAAATTGCTGGAAGACTTGAAAGCCTTTTGAAAATGCCTATTGCGTTACTATTATTTATAAGCACTGACATCTCAGGAGTTTTACACTCTACAATATGCATTCATGCAGTTTGGTGAATACCTCGCTAGATAACCACTGTGAGCATACACACCAGAGGGGAAAGGCTTAGGATTGGTATGTCCTGATGCATGAAGGTGCAATTTTGGAAAATCTCTCCTTTCACTGTTTGTGAAACCTGTGATAAGGCAAAACAGATAAAACTGCTGCCTAAAACTGTAATCCAAAATGCATTCATGCAGACATTATGTGCACCCCCCTTATCACTTTTTAGATAATAGCCTACCGTGGCAGGGAATGAGACTGAACATTAAAAGCATTACGATAAATCAATAAAATGTTGCACGTGCTTTATAGTACTGAGGCTCCTATCATGTTCTCCAGAGCTGTATGACAAGACCTATTGCTCTGGTGGATTTTTTTTCCCTGACATCAAGTGTGACATCCCCTTTGACAAACAAACAGCACAAATCTTGTGGTAAACCTTATGTCAATAGAGCAGGGGCACATCTATGCCTGGGCTGCACAAATCCTAAGCCCCTGGAGCCTTATATATTCCACACTGTAGCTTTGTTGAGAGAGAACATCTACATTTGCTGGTATTTTTTATGTGCATAAGCAGCATACAATGAGGTAATTGCTGAGTGGGAATATTATTAAAGGTAAGCTTGAATTATATGGCCACCTCCATACTGTAACATGTACAACAAAATTGACCCCAAACTGTAGTACAGTGTTCCCTGTTTATCGCAGGAGTTACGTTCCGGTAGGGACGCTATATTTATTTAAGTATTTGTACACTACTTTAGCCGTAGAATTTGCAGAACGTTTGGGTGGCATCGTAGGGCTTGAATGAATTCAGTCTATAATGAAACTTTCACAAACTTTTTTAAATACGCTATTTACTGTAAATCGTATTATTTTATTTTACTTTATTGTTCGAAAAAAATATGTTTAAGATATTTTTTATAAATTTTGTGATTTTTTAATGTAAAAGTTCATCAAATATATGTATACGTTAACCATACCACACATAATATGCATGTGCAGATCGAGTTCCGCAAAAACCCACGAAACAGGTTAATATTTTATGAAAATATTTTATAATACTTTTTGAAAACCCGCAATGCACCGAGGCCGCGAAAGGTGAACCGCAAAGTGTCGAGGGAACACAATTCGACTTTATTCCCGCAAAGGTTCAGCCTGTACCTTTACGTTACAGTTGGGACGTTGTGCAAAACATAAATACAAACAGAATACGATGATCCAAGAATACAAATCCTTTTCAACCCAACCCATACAAATGTAATATACTACAAATATGAGATATTTAATGTTCAATTGGATCAAATGTATTTTGTTTTTGCAAATATTTACCCATTTGCCTGCAACCGTTATAAAAAAGTTGGAACAGGGGCAATAAAAGACTGGGAGAGTTGAGGAATGGTCAAAAAATCCCTGTTTGGAACATTCCACAGGTGAACAGGCTGACTGGGTATAAAGGGAGAAACCCGAAAGACTCAGTCATTCACAAGCAAGGACTGGGCGAGGTTTACCACTTTGTGAACAACTGTGTGAGCATATTTGACTGTTGAGCAAATTAAGTTGTACATCAAGCAAGACTGGGAAAGAATTCCACCTACAAAGCTTCAATAATTGAGTGTTGTTAAAAGGAACGTTGATGTAACACAGTGATAAACATGACCCTGTCCCAACTCTCTGAGCGAATATTTGCAAAAAATAATAGGGTTTCTGTATAAACATTGAATATAACTATATATAACTAACTGAATATAGGTTGAAAATGATTTGCAAATCATCATGTTCTGTTTTTATTTATACATGTTCTATGTTGGAGTTCATTATTATTATTCTTTTTCCACAAAAGTGTACATTGCATTTTGTCTCTATAACTATACAGAAAACACACAGATAAGCAAGATATTATGACCCCCTGGAGGATATTGCATGAAGCCATGCTTATCTGAGCATTGAGCCTCACTTAAGTTAGCCAAACAGTTCACCTCAGGTTCACCCCATTCCAATAAAATTAATCAAATAATATAATACATTCAGGTGCAATCTATTTCCACTAATTCTAGCAAGACTTGAGTAATCCAAAAATGTCTCTAGAATCAATTCATTCGTTCACTTTCCTATCCACTTGGACAGGACCATGGGAAAGCCGGTGCAGGGGCGCAAGGCAGGAACAATCCAATCCATCATAGGCCAAATACACCCTCTGGACAATTTAGAGAGACCAATTAACCTAAAACACGCCTTTGGACTGTAAAAGGAAACTGAAGTACCGGTGAGGACATGCAGACTGCACACAGGAAAAGTCAAACCACACCACCTGGGACTGAACTTAAGACTTGGCTGGTTCCCTACCAAGCCACCATTTTCTGTTCATAGAGACAATGAATTGCATATGCATATGTTTACAATGTACTTTATTGTTAGATAAAATTATATTAGGTTTATACTTAGACATATGGACGCAAAAATATACTTTGGTGAAACTAGGTGAAAGGTGGAGCGGACAGCTTAACTGATTGACAATAAATATATAGTTTCTGATCAAAATCAAAATGGAAAAACATACTTTTTTGTTTTCTTGTTTTTGTACATGTAAGTAAATTACATGTAAGTGAATTATTACATTTTAATAAATGTCAACTCCCAATCTTCTAAAACAGTTATTAAGTATAGTACTCGAGTAACATCTGTTCAAATGTAACGGGATACAACCACAGCGATTCTGCAGAGGAACGTTGTCCCTGGGACACTGGTTCAAACTGGCAATTATATGATGTCATGCTGCCACTAGACTTGGTGAAGCTTAGCTAAGCCCCAGCTTTAGCCTGGTATGGAGCAGTTTTATCCAAATGCATATGTTGCTATGGTAACCAAACAGGGCTTACATTTATCCTATTTCGTGGGACCCAAATTGAACAAAATGAACCAGGCTTGTCTCAAAATGCCTGGCTTATTAAGAAAGCTTGCTTTGGGGAATGCCCCCAAGTCTGCAACAATGTTTAAGTAGGTGGCACAAATTAAAGTCGACAGGAGTGAACAAACCCAGCTCCATATTGTACTGATATGATGTACTGTGTGTCATGACACATTTCTCCTGTAACCAGCATGAACTATTTCTCAGACGTACGCCACAGTGGCCTTTGTGCCAGTCTTTACAAGACAAGACAGCCTTCATTGCCCTCGCAAATCAGTAAGCCTTGGGTGCCAAACCCCCTGTCCGCAGTTCATGATTTGTCCCTCCTTCATCAGTAGGTACTCACCTGTGCAGCCCACAAGCCTGTCTGCTCCGGAAATTCTCCAACCAAGTAATCTGGCCAAGCAGTCTGGTAATCTGGCCTACATAGGTACACAATGCATTTTGTCTCTATAACTATACAGAATACACACAGATAAGCAAGATATTATGACCCCCCCCCCAGAGGACATTCCACGAAGCCATGCTTATCTGAGCATTAAGCCTCACTTAAGTTAGCCAAACAGTTCACCTCAGGTTCACCCCATTCCAATAAAGTTAATAAAATAAAAATGTCCCAACATTGGCCTATTTTTTGTCGACTACAAGAACCGACTATTTTCATACTGAGCAGTATATAGCAGACCTTAACATGTACAGTTTTAAGCAGATAATTAGCGTTAACTGTTAGTGATTGGAATGGTGAAATTGTGTGTGTCAGTATGTGTATATACAGTTTAGGGATGGAATGAGATGACTAGTGGAAGAAGAACTGCGACTCTGCATAGTAGCACACCAGAGAAACAGCAACACAGAACTGTTGCGCGTTTTGTAAATGTGACAGGAAACACAAAACCCCAAATCAGAAAAAGTTAGGATGGTATGGAAAATGCAAATAAAAATCCCTGTAGTGTATCTTACATTTACTCTGACTTCTATTTCATTGCACCATGGCCGTGGCACGGTGACTCGGTGGGTAGCACCGCTGCCTCATAGCAAGAATTTCCCAGGTTCAATCCCAGGGTGGAATGGCCTAAGTCCTTTCTGTGTGGAGTCTGCATGTCCTCCCCATGTCTGTGTGAGTTTACTCAGGATACTCCGGTTAATCTAAATTGGCACTGATTTGAGTATATATATGTGACTAGCCTTAAGATAACCTTTGTTTATAGCTATAAACTTGTGTGTCACTAAAATGGCCACTGATGCCAATAGTGACGTTAAACAAATAAATAACATTGCACTATGAACATCAGATATTTCTGTTTTTTTCTACTCAACTTTGTTCCATTTGTTAATAAATATCCATTCCTGCATTTGGAGGCTTTTCACTTGTAACATGAAGCATTTATTACCCTGGAAGTAGCCATTACAGCTCTACCGCTAGCCTACAGAGAGTGCAAAATTCAGCAACAAGAATCCTACCATGAATTAAAATGAGAGGCCACATAACTTCTGTCCATAAACAGCTGCACTTGCAACCAGTTTCCTTCAGCATCGATTTAAGATCCTCCAACTGACATTCAAATGCTTTCTTGGCCTTGCTCCATTGTACCACAGTGATCGGATTATTAAATAAGGGTTCTTCAGTCAATCACATATCTGCAATAAGAACCATGCTGGTTATTCCCACTAGGCTGCTAAAGACAGGGTGGCATTTGTTTACTCTCGCAGAAAATGGAATTTGAATTTCATTTCTGAATACCTGTGAGCTTAATACATTTAAAAAGGAGGTAAAACTAAGGTGTTTCAGTTAATCCTTAAGCAATGATACAGTGGTACCTCAGAACCCATCGTATTTGGTTCTCGGCGCATTTTTAAGCATTTTGGTTCTGACTCACCGTCTCCATGGGTCCTAAAAAGGGCTGGATTGACTGCCAACCGAAAGCAAAACAGGAACTTATTGCTCCAGAAAGCAGGCTGCAGTTAGCAGTAGCAGCTGTGTTAGTACCTTGGGGTCACCAAAACAGTAAGTGTTATGGTTTTACTTTTCACTTTCAATCCATTACTCAGTAAATTACATGAGATTTTTTACTTATTGTAAATTAAGCTTTGTGTTAAAGATTGTGGCCACCTGTTTGTTAATGTAAGTGTTTTATTAACATGAATGTACTTATTGGTACTTGTAGGCCCCATTATTATATGGCATATAATACAGTATGGATTTTCCGAAGGAGTGTAATGCATTTATTCAGTTCACATTATTTCTTATTTTACAAATGTGCTTGGTACTTGTTTTCAGTCCTCAACAAGTATGTTGGAAACTGTAACGAAGACTACCACTGTACTTCTCTTAATTTTTTAATTGGTGCTCATTTTAATTGGTGTTAATTATGGTGTTAATCATAAACCATGGTGTATGGTGTTAAGCATTGTAATTCATTTTCCTCAAAAACATATTCTTACACCATTCTGGTATAGTCTATATTTCATAATATTTTATTATAATCTGTATTTAAATTTTTACATTTAGCTTCTGTGTACTAAAAATATTATTATAGATGTATTTTTAGGAGTTTATTTCTTCCATTGCACTTTACATTTACGCTGACCAAGGATTGTTTTCCCTTTTTGAGTCTTGGTCCTCCCAAGGTTTCTCCTCAACACATTTAGGCTATTTTTCATTGCAAATGTCCTCATAAGCTCGCTCAGTCGGGCCTGTGGGCCTAGTTGTGAAGCTTCTTTGAGACAATGCTCTGCTGTAAAAAGTGCTATATAAAAATAGACTTTGACTTCATATCTTTTTATACTGAAGTAGAAAAATACAATATGCAGAATTGTAATTCTTTTATTATACTTGCTCATTCACAGTTTTCTGTGGGTAACGTATTATATATAATGCCCACAAAAATTACTTCAAAATGAAATATCCTGTAATGACATGTCGTATCATTTTTGTGAACCTTGTATATCAGATATTTGATAAATCAGACTACTTAGACTGGTTTGAGCTTTTAGAGTGGCAAAAGTATCTCAGTTAACAACTTGTGACAGAGACAACTGCAGAAATGCATATCTGACTCTATTATTATTTTAAATACAGTATTATTGTTGTTATTTTTATTGTTTAAAATGTGTATTATATATAGTAGTAGTTTTATTATTATGATTTTTTTAAAGCAATTATTATGTAATTTTCCCAGGTCATGGCGGAACTGTAGTAGCGGCTCGGTATCTGCAAAACATGGACCACGCCACTCTGCTCGCAGATTGCTGGCATAGTAGAAAGGTTCAACTGAACATTCTCTGCTCAACTTTCCATCGTAAAAAAGTCAACCCTACTAAGCATTTGCTATTGGTGTTGCTGGATTTTTGGGATGCGGTGCAGGAGACCAGTGGTTTCACGCCGGCTTGCTTGATGTTCGGCTGTGAGCTACGCAGTGGATGTAGTGGACGTAAGTTCTGACTGCGATTATGTCCTGTGGGACTGTGTAAAGGTACTGAACTCTGGACCTGACCACTCTGTCAAGCTGCCACAGTTGGGTGCGCCAGTAATGGTCTTATTTACAGAACAAAAACGCCTGTTCACAGCTGATTATATGATGTTAGCTAAAATTCTTCACGTCACTCGACCCTGTTAAATGACCCTTCTCTGGGACTTCTAGTGTTAAGCAAGGCCCTTAACCCACCATTGCTTGATTTGTCAGACTGTATGAATTGTACGTCGCTCTGAATAAGGGTGTCTGCTAAATGCCCTGAATGTAAATGTAATGTCCACGGTGTGTGATCTCGGATGGCTGTGGCACATGTGACAGCCAGAGTGTGGCAGATGGTGCAAGTGAAAACCAGAAGTTCATGTATGATGCATGCGTTTCAAGCGAGACGAGTTTTTTACGTTCATTGTCTCCCAACATCGATTCATCCATCGCACAGTTGATCATGGAGCCCCCTGAGGCAGACGTGTTTGCTCGCTCCACTCCTGGATGTTGTTTCTGCCGTTTTTCTTTGATCTATTGTATGTTTTTTTCCCTTTTTTTGGACACAATGCATAAATGCTTGGCACTGCGGACATACACCAGACAGGCATTATTGGATATTATTGCACATAACGGGCAGTTTACTAGTCATATCCCACTGGAACTGTAACTCATTGTGCACCCCTACAGCCACCTCTGGAGAACAAGTCAGACGAACTACAAGCCAGGATTACATCGCAGAGAGAAATAAGAGAGTGCTGTGCTCTGATGTTCTCTGGAACCTGGCTTGCAGAGAACGTCCTGGACTCCGCCGTTCAGCTAGAGACTCATTCATTGCATCAGGGAGATCGAACCGCAACCTCCGGTAAGACGATGGGGGGAGGCGTGTGTGTATATGTTAACAACTTGTGGTGTAAAGATGTACAGGCTGTATACAAGCACTGTTCTGGAGTTTATTCTGCTGAAATACCATCCCTTTTACATACCAAGGGAATTCACGTGCGTGTTTTTTGCCGCTGTTTACATCCACCCCGGCCGACTACACAGCGGCGCTCAGCAAGCTCTATGACGTCATCAGCGCATCACAGACAGCTCATCCTGATGCTGTTTTCATTGTCGCTGGTGATTTCAACCAGTGCAATCTATGGACTGTATTGACTAAATAGCACCAGCATGTGAACATTCCTACCCATGGCAAAAACATCTTAGACCATGTTTACAGCAATATATGTGGTGGACTTAGGGCTGCACCCCACCGCTTATTTTGAGAATCAGATCATATCTCTTTGTTCGTGTATCCAACATACAGGCAAAGACTCTGTCAAACCCTGTCAGCACACAGGTCCAGCTATGGACATCTGAGGTTGAAAGCACTCTACAGGACTGTTTTGCCATAACAGACTGGGATGTGTTTAGAGCTGCAGCCAACCTGGATGAGTCTTCTGTGAGCATAGATAACTATGCTGAGTATGTTACTGGGTACATTAGAACCTGCATCGAGAACATTGTGCCCACCATACAAGTCAGGAAGTTCCCCAACCAGAAGCCCTGGGTAAACAGTGTGGTACTGCAATTGCTACGAGCACGCTCCGATGCATTTCGATTCGGCGATGAGGCTGAGCTCAAAGCTGCGCAGTACAGACTGAAGAAGGCCATAAGATAAGCCAAACGTACAGAGAGAAGACTGAGGGATTCTACTCCAGTGCTGACCCCAGGCATATATGGCAATGTCTGGACCAAATTACAGATTTCAGGTCCAGGTCCAACAATGCCATCAGCTCCTCACACAGCCTCCCAGACGACCTCAACACCAGCTTTGAAACCTCTACCCCCACCACCCCCACAGAGTACACACATACCCACCTCTCCACCACCAGTTATCACATCAGTCCAGGTACACAAAGCCATGAGGAGAATCAACCCCCGCAAAGCTGCAGGACCTGACAACATTCCAAGGCGGGCCCTCAAAGCATGTGCTAACAAGCTGGCTGATGTTTTTACATCAATCTTCAATCTTTCCCTCAGACAATGCACCGTTCCCACCTGTTATAAGACCACCACCATCGTCCCTCTCCCCAAGAAAAACCCTCCATACTGCCTGAATGACTACAGGCCAGTAGCACTCACTCCAATCATTACGAGGTGCTTTGAGAGAGTGGTGCTGCCTCACATTCAGAGCAGCATACCGGACACTACAGACCCCCTGCAATATGCCTACAGGGCCAACAGGTCCACCTCAGATGCCATTGCTCCCGCCCTTCATCTCTCTCTCTATCACCTGGAAAATAAAAACTCCTACGTTAGGATTCTCTTTATTGACTACAGCTCCGCCTTCAACACGGTCATCCCTCACAAACTCACCCACAAACTGTCATTCCTCGGACTACATCCCACCCGCTGTGACTGGTTATTGAACTTCCTGATTGGCAGGCCTCAGTCTGTCAGGATTGGAAACAGGACATCAGCCAGCATTACCACTAACATTGTAACCCCGCAGGGCTGTGTCTTCAGTCCTATGCTCTACACACTGTTCACCCATAATTGTGTTGCCTCCCACCCCAGCAACATCATCCTGAAGTTTGCTGACGATACCGCTGTGATAGGTCGTATCACTGGTGGAGAAGAGGCAGCCTACAGGAGGGAGGTAAGCAGTCTGGTGACATGGTGCTTGGACAATAACCTCACCCTCAACACAGACAAGACCTAGGAGATGGTAGTGGACATGAGGAAGGACAGGAGGCCTCATCAACCACTGCTTATCCTGGCAAGACTTTGAGGTGGAGAGGGTGAGCAGTTTTAAATACTTAGGGGTCCACATCAGTGAGGACCCTCAGCTAGACACTGAACACCACACAGGTGCTAAGGAGGGCTCAGCAGCGGCTATATTTCATGAGGAGGCTGAAGAAATTTGGCATGTCTCCCAAAATTCTCAGCAACTTCTACCGCTGCATCATTGAGTCCATCCTGACCAGGTGCATCACTGTACTGTACGGCAGTGCTACTGTGAAGGATCGCAAACGCCTGCAGAGAGTGGTAAAGACTGCCACAAAAATCACTAGGACAGCACAACGCTCTCCGTAGAGCATCTATCTTCGCAGAGTACACATTAGAGCTGCCTCCATCATCAAAGATCCCACCCACCCCAAACATGGACTATTCGCACTTCTACCTTCAGGCCAGAGGTATAGAAGTGTGAAATGCAGGACAACCAGAACTCTTTCTTCCCTATGGCAATCAGACTTATAAACAGCTGAGCTGATGACTATTTATTACATTTTGCACATGCACTATGAGTGTGCTTTAATAATCCAATCTGTAATACAACCATATGTAGCACACTAATTTTATACACAATGTATATATATATATATATATTTGCTCGATGTACATATTATTTGACTACTTTTGTTATTTAATTTCTTTTTTTATTTATATTTGACTTATACTTTGACTATATTCTATCTTATAATTCTGACATCCAGGGTGGACTGCAAAGTAAGAATTTCATTGGGCAGGGAAACTTGTTT
>JAUZST010000178.1:0-11181 GCA_034779995.1 Parotocinclus haroldoi | reverse complement strand
TCCCGTCTTGTAACATAGGGCATGTTCGTTTAATCGGACCAGCCGGTTATTAGGACCAAAACGATCACGTCCCGATGCGGTCCCATTAACCGGATTTAAGTGTATGTTGTTTATTTATTAACATCATGTCAGCTTCAATATCCAGGGATGGGAGCAAGGTCACAACTGCACTCTTCAAACATATCCCTACTGGGGGGAATTTAGAGAGGCCAGTTAACCTAGTGCATGTCTTTGAAATCAGTATTGGACAAAGTCCTGTATTTCAGTAAAAGTACACCTGTTGCTACTAACTTTTGATCCAGTGATAGCAGGAGTTTCTTGTTTAGTTGCTACTTATATACATTTACACAGTGATATGCTTAAAATGGTCTTGAGTATTAAAAGTAAAAATACTTTCTTGATATTTTGGTCAAGAAAATGGATGCAGTTATCCAGAGAAACTTGGAACTTACACAGCCTTACGATCAGAACAGTTATGGGTTAAGGGTCTTGCTCAAGAATTCAACAGTGGCTGTATTTACACCCTGGACTTTCAGTCAGTTTTATTTGGGCCATCGGCCCGTACCTTAACCATGAAGCCACAACAGTCCATCCGGTTAGAAATGAGATCTTTCTAAACAAAGTTTGGTTTTTCTGAAGAGTTTCTACTGTACAGTTGTTTGCACTTATATATAAAATATATATTGCGGTCCGAGGTTCAATCCTAGGGTGTTATGGCCTGGGTCCAGAGTTTGCATGTCCTCCCTGTGTCTGCGTGGGTTTACTCTGGGAACTCCGGTTTCCTCCCACAGTACATAGACATGCATGTTAGGTTCATTACTGTCGACTCGAGCGTATATATAGCTAGTCCTGATAAAACCTTGTGTGTGTCGCTGAAATAGCCACGGATGCTGATAGCGATGTTAAGTAAATCAAATAAAACTGCATACTGCAAAACTTGCATACCATGCACGTCAGTATCATCTGCCACGGGAGTCTCTTCATGCTAGCTCCAAGGCTAAATCATCACTTTTGGAGAGAACGAGAGCTGATCTCTGTCTTTTTCTCAGTAGTTAATCCGTGCGGTACTCTGAAAGAATTAGCCAGCGTATCCATCAAGTGATATCGGATCAGACTAAACACTACAGTACAAAATCATTACAAAAGGATTGGCGTCTACGCGAGAGAACCGTTCTGTTGCTATAGCGGCCCTGTCTGAAAATGCTTTGCACAATAAATTTCTTTAAAAAAAAATACATATTCTAATCCAAATCCTCCGTCAGTAGGATTGCTGTTTTGCCTCAGGCCTTTGTATTACTCCTTGCAATAGAGCTGTCACTCTGACATCGAATGGCATCAAACGCTTATATGGCTCGGCACAAAGTGGCAGCTACTCAGCCATGTGAAAGGAGATCATAGGAGTAATTACAGAGGCTCTTGCGTACGCTCTTTAGAAAAACAGAGCCATAAAGACACCAGTGGTCTTCATTTGAACGCTGCATAAACAGCCCCAGTCAGCCTTATGGTATTCAAAGCGTCGTTTTAATTAGAACTCGGAGGGCTTTTACCATTAAAATATCAGCTTAATGCCTATATAATGATCCAAATCACAGTAGCACTGCCTTAGAAATTGTGTAAATGGGTGAGACGTCGTACCGTCAGTGAAGAGAGAGAGAGAGGGAGGAGGCAGAAGGGAGGAAAGAAGAGATTACGGAAGACTCTTTGATGTCGGGCCTGCAATGGGAATCCTAGTTTGCCTTCAGGTGTTGACTCGTCTCTCTAAGCATCAATAATGAATGAATGATATCTGGCTCGGCAGAGGACCGCACTGAGCCGGCATACTGATTTCTGACCGTGGAGCTTATATAACAGTTGCAACAGTGTTTGGGTTGCCTCATTAAATCCCGACGCTCCTGAGTGATGTTTGAGAGGCAGTTGAGAGGTTGAAAGTTGAAGTGGATTTCGAGGTTTGTCGTGATGGGGTTTGGGTTTGGAGGAATTTTGGATGTTGTTTTTTTAGTGGAACTGAAAAATCTTAGACCGTGAAGGTTCGGGGTTGCTTTGTTCGTGTCTGTGTACAGAGCGAGTCAGAGGTCACGGGATACCCTTTTTATTTCAAAAACAAAAGGGAAAATGACCTATCTGAATACCCCGGCAAGTAAGGTGAGAGAGGGCCTATCTTTTGTCTGGCTGACATCTTAAAAGCCGCCTTATTGGATCAAGGGCAAGTTTTTTTCAATTGGAAGGTGGTCTTGTAAGATATCAAAGAAGATCAGAATTGTCTCAGAAATCGATTGGCAAAATCACATTTGCAATATCTCATGTGGCTCAAAAGTTATCAACATGGAAATGGAAAACTTTTGTTATTCGTCACAGGTGACTGAAGAGTGAATTGATGATTCAGGTGTCCGTTGAACATCCAGAAAGATCATCAATTTACCCTGTTTTCAGACCTTAAAGTTAACAGTATTCCCATCCATTCTGACAGAAGATGGCATTTTCCAATGTTGCCTCCAGTAGGACGAGGCTCCACCACACTGCGGGGCAAATGATTATCAGTGTCTGGATATTTAATTCCTTGGTCAATTAACCTTCACGGAATGGGGGCCCAGATCACCCAACCTCACACCGTTCATGTTTTATCTCTGGGACCATCTCAAGCAGAAAAGCTGAGAAAATCTGCAACAAACACCACCTTCTGCACCACATTGCGGAGGCTTGTGACAGCATTTCTCCGGAGGTTCTCATCCGAGTTCTTACCTACTGGATCCTGCGACTTCAGCCCTGTGTTCAGCAGCAGGGACAGCACAGTGAACACGGCCAATAGCTGTGCATCACATGCAACGTTGCCTGTTGTTGTTGCAAATTTCTGTGTAAGAGATATTGAAAATCTGATGATGGCAATCGATTTCTGAGTCAATTGTGGTCTTGCTACATGAAGACCTTCCCATTGGGGGGGAAAAAAACCTGCCCTTGATCCAGTATGGTGACTTTCAAGATAGGCCCCCTTACTCATTTTCTTTTTTGTTTCTGAAACAAAATTTGTCTTTTGATTCTTGCTGAAGAATGAAGTGAAACGTTTAAGTCCATTGGTGCTACCGCTCAGCCCCAGATCATTCAGTTCCATTTCGGAATGCCCTCTAACCACTACCTACCTCTTGCATGCACACACAAGGTAGTACACGTGAGGAATGGGGTATAGAGAAAAATGGTCAGTACGTGATCAATAGGAAGGAAGGCCTGTCAGGACATCTACTGAGGTGACATTCTTAAAAGTAGGCTCAGCATTTGAATGAGTGCCTTACCAACTCATGCTTGTGTCCTGCCTCAGGTGAGGCGAAGTCCACTGTTTACAGAGCTTGAATTTGGTAAAGTGAAAGTATACCTTGGTGTGGTTTTGTCACGAGGCTTACCTCAAACTCCAGGTACGCTCGCAGCTTGCCTCAGTAGCCGTTACAAAGAGCCCGGGAACGCCATTTATATTCGGAGTTTAAATGACGACGTGATATAGAACACCTGGGGTCTCTACTATAACAGTATGAGCCCCAGCGTTGTTCAGTGCCACGTCGTCACACACACACGCAGTACGCTCGGTCTTCCGTTCGCTACGTTACGTTGTTTGCGAATATTTATATCCAGTCGGTCACATCCCGGGGCTTATAGTGCCGACCGATGCGTACGGGGGAAACCCCGGAGGTACTTTCCAGTTTAGGGACAGAATAAGGGTTTTTCTTCCGTGTCCTAAGTTGGCTGGTAAGCCGAGCTTCACTCCGGTCGACTGCATGACTCAATTTGAGACGCGCACCGTTCCAGCCTTTTCGTGCGCCTCACACACTCGAGGTTGGGCTCGCCCAGTGGCGTCCCGGAGCTCTCAAATCGGGGCCTTCTTGTGCGATTCGACTTTTTCCCTTTTTGTGTTTTGTAGTTTGGAGAGCCTCTTTAGTTATTTCCCCATTCTTATTATACGTCGTGGGGTTCTTTCATTCCCGCATCCTTGGGTCCTAACCGTTTCATGACCGGTTTTAATTACTAGTGCTGTTGCATCCAGTTAGAGATGTTCTCGGGGCACATGGGTTCAAATCCATGTTCCTGTGTTGGTTTAGCTTATAAAACCGACATTCAATATTACACAGGTGGAGCCTGAGGTCTGGATCTCGTTTCGGTAACTTAGTTTAATTCTTAAGTATAATCACTTGGCTGCTCATGGAGGCTAGGTTCCTTTTTGAGTCTTCAAAGTTTCTTCCTCATAACGTTTTTGGAGCTTTCTCCTTCACCCTAGATTTGCTCAATTAGGGCTTTGGTGTAAAGCTGCTTTGGGACAATGCTCCATTCAAAAAAAGTGCTAAAGAATTCATTTTGACTTTGACTTCAATACTGATTGTATTTAATGTCTTTCTGATTTAGTAACGGACTTCTCCATCCTTGGGAGCATCCGCGCACAGGCCTTGCATAAGGCTGACACGTTTTCTTTACAAACTCTTTTGACACTGCAAGGATATTTTAAGATTCAGAATGACACAATTTGTTCTCCTTATTGTATCTCTGTTAGGCTCGTCCTCATTATAAATGCACTCGTTTCTGTAACTGCATTTAGCCGCGTCATGTTAAACTGGGCTGTTGAACGGAGTAGAAGTCTCCATTTTATGGTGGATTACAGGCATAAGGTTTAAAGTGGAGATCCAGTGACCTGCTCACGACCTTGTTCATGTAAGGACATTGTGGTGCTTTAGTGTGACCATACGCTAGACAAAGATTCTAAAAAGATTTTAAAAAGGCTCAAGTCTAACCCCCCCCCCCCATGTCTGTTTCATACTAGTCACAGAATATGATGATATGAAGACTGGAGATTTGGAATGGTCAATGGACTGCAACGAGATTCCTTTTGAGATCATTTGTGTGGGGCCTTGTGCATCAGTTCAGGATAAGAATGTTTGCCAGATATGATCCAGATTTGGTGAGGGAACTATTTCAGATTCCTATAGAGCTACACTACGTAAAATGACAAGATTATGAAGAGGTGCAAAGTAGAACTTACGATTGTGGCAATGCAGGACTTGCTCCTCTGATTATTTCTGTTTTTCAGGATCTCTTCACTTCAATCCTTTCCAACCCCATACCTCACTTAATTTAACCATTTACATTAAATTATATTTACATAGAAAACCAAGAACTACTCGACTCTCTCCAGGGAAGCCTTCCACTATGTGCTACAGATCCAAGGGTGAGGTAGAGAAGCTCTCCTAGTCAGACCCTTTTTTTGTATGCAGCACCATGCTTTGTACATTCAAAACTCATTCTCCTCAATCAAAACACTGGTCCATTTGTCTGAGTATGGATCTTTACCCTTCACAGCATCTTCTATAGCCATATATTAATATCTGTACTACCCTAAAGGAGGATATTTTTAGCCAGTCGTCATTTCTTTAGAACCTGGGTTGCAGCTGTAGGTTTCTCACTTCTGCAGCGAGCGGTGCTTCACCTCTCGCTGAACCTCGACAGTCAATACCACGTGGGTGTTGGCACTGCTCAGCCCGCGGCTGTTCCAAGCATTTGTACCCGCCTGCCAAATCTGGCGAGGGTCTCCTCTGGAAGGCTGCCCGTTTCTCCCACGGTTCCACCAGAAGGCCACCAGAAAAAGACAAGCAACATTAAATCCCATGCCACGGTCCATCAGCGCAGGTTTTGAAAAACTGTAACACAGCGCACAGTCGGGACTGCCAAGGAGCTTGGAAAACGAAGAACATTGCCGCGGGGTCAGAGCGTTCAGCTTGTGCTTTTTATTTGCTCGCAAATTCCTGTGGTATTTTGGTAAATAATTAGAAGACGCACAGAACTCCACTTACAATATCCTCGAAATCCGTATGTTGATGGATGGAAGAATCAAGCCCTAGTCAGACTGCTGTTGATCCAATATTGATTAACCAATTCCCAGGTTTCCTGACAATACCTGCCATTTACAGGACTTCTACAGGGCAGATCAGTGCCTCCATACCTGCCAACCAGCAAACTTGCTTCTTTGTAACAGCAGGCTGTGGGCTTCTACGTGGAAAACGAGTCTGCCTCCCTTGAGTCGGGTGTAGCTCCTGCTTAGTGGGAATGACAACCTTCATATAATGGTTCCATTCTGTGCATTGGGGATTATGAACCTTGCTTTGGGTGGCCAACATCTTGGAAGTGCTTGGACCACTGCCCTGCCTTTTCTAAACACCTGTCAGTACTGGGAGTTGTATTTTGTTCTGAGAAATGTTTTTTATACAGAGCGTTTGAATAGCAGAAGCTTATTTCATTTCTTTCTAATGGGAAACCCCCTTTCTCTTCTAAGCATCATTACATTTTTTGTGATTCCAGTCTGCATTTGCTGTCCATGTGCAAAAATAAAAGGAATAAAACACTCCTATGAGCTGTAGACTCTTTATTCTATCGCTTTAACTTGCAAATGAAAACAAAAGTTTAGGGTTATCACTGATAGGACGGTTTAGGATGAACGGTGTAGATGGAGTCAAAATGCCATTTACTTTTACAGCTGAACATCTCTAACATTCGTATGATATGAGAGTTAAAACTTTTCTCATGGACCCAACAGCGTTATCTTTACAGTTCAATGCCTCAAACTCCTTGTGACTAATATTCCTGTAATCCAATCGTGTTACATTTGAATTTCATTTCTAAGATCTGGGGACCCCACACTAAGGAGCACGAGACCCAGGAACTAATTCGGATAAAAACACATCCAGAACTCGAAAACTTTACAGGGTGGGATGTGAACTTTAAGGGTGCCAGCTGACCCTGGACTTCCAGGACCACGGTTACAACCATCTGCAACTATTTACAACCAAAATGCAACTGACTGACCACTGACTGACTGACCTATGTTCACTAGAGCCAGAGAAGGTTCAGCATTGAGGACCAGTGCTCTCCTTCTGAGTCACATTGCTAGAGAGAGGTCCATCTGCTCCAGAGTTTTGTTTTCGGATTGGAGTTGCTAAAACAAGTCCGTGGTTTAGATAGTAGGTTAGGGCATTAAAACACCTCATGAGGTTATGTAGGCTCAGATAGCTGGTTTGACTGGGAGTTTTTGTACACATAATTACGCACTAAATGTGCGGCTGCTACCGTTGGGAAGCCGTAAGCAGAAGACGAGTCGATCAGAGCTAATCAGTCCTTTGATCCCTTGCTTAGAGCCTCAAAAAACCCTGACTGGCCCCTCTGTGGCAAAATCTATACAGGAGCTTTGCATTTCAAACAACTGAGTGTGTGACCCGGTACGGTGAGCGCTCTTCATAGCGATTTGATTCGGCAGCTCTTATGGAGGAGTCAGACAGGCTTGATCAGCACAGGAATTTTAATCAGGCGTTACCTATAGAACAGCTGGACCCAGAGTCATTTCGGATTTAAGCCAAGCTTACGAAGCCACGTTCAAAAACACAATCGACGTAGGCATGGTATGCAAGCGGTTTTCTCATGAGAGGAACAATTCAGGTTTATATTCCTAACTGTCGGGACTTCGTCAAAAAAATACAGACCCCTTCTGTCCTTTTCATCCTTTAACTGACAGACCAGCTTAATTCAAACAATAGCAGAATAAAAGTTTATTTCCCAGTTCATTACAGTTGTCATTACAGCATCTATTGCAAAATACAGATCATTCAAAGTAATACACTTCTCAGAAAAAGTTGAGGATATTTCATTATCGTCATTGTTTCCTGTTTTTGTGAGCAGTAAATCACAATAAGTTTTTTGTCAATTTTCTTAAAATTAATGCAGACAAGCTTAGCTTCTCATTTGGACCCTGCTTATCCTGGTCACTGTCACGTGGGAGTCCTGAACACATGGGGTGAAGACGGATCCCTACGCCACCCCACCTTTACCTTCCAAGCCCAGTTCCGGCTTCCATCTCAGATCCTCAGGAACTTCTGTTTTCAGCAACTGCCTCCTACCACTGAGTTCCATAAATAACTGTTTTTAGTTTTCACCCCACTTTTTCTTGGCCAGGTTATCTGGAGCTCCCATGTCAACACTGGTGCAGGTGTAAGCCTGCCCTGGATAAGATGTCAGACCAGGATGATCCTTCCTTCTAGTTCTACTCACTTAGACATGGCCTGCTCACTCTGTTACTGAGGGTGAGGATCAAAACCAGGTCGCAGAAGGACCAGGGTTCAAGTCCTAGAACTTGCAAGCTGCCACTGTTGGGCCCTTGAGCGAGGCACTTGGGTCACTTTTGCATTGTAAGGGACGCACACACGAGGCCACACCATTTCTCTTCCCTGTCTGTATTGATTCTCTCTCTTTATGATCCCTCTGTGATGAATGGTGACCTTAGCTTTCCCTTTGGCACTAAAATGGTTCTGCTTTATGAAGAACGGACTGAGCAGCTCCAACCAATGATCTTTCTCGCATCCAGCCAAAAAAGGACTGAATAATTCAATTTGTATCTCTGAAAGTAGACGGAGCACACGCGCTGGCTTTTACCCAGCATGCTTTATTGTTTTGTTCAGATTTTTGATTCAGTTGGCAGATACATTGTATCTAATACAGGAGCTGTGTAGTTACGTAGTATTAGTAGTCGTCAGTGGTTCTTTACATGTAATCATTTACCTGAAGCTTTTGTCCACGGTAAAAAACATAAACAAGTATTTATTTCACCTTGCATGAGGCCAGGATAGTATGCTGTTGGTGTAGTTTGTAAACTTGAATGGGAAAGCTGGTTTTCCATCTCTGTCCAAAATACGACCTATGCTGATTCTCCGCTGTATTTTAGCGGTACAGTATAAAATTGTATTTCTTAACAAACTTGTTAAGGTTCCTACCGTTTCCCTCGCAGTACTGCCTCGCTGATTGCTGTTACAGAGCAGTTACGTTAACCAGTGTCTAGTTAACGACCTGACGACGAACACCTGTGTCTCCCTCTACTTAAGTGGGAGTTCTAGCAGTGTTCGTTGCCAGGTTGTTTCACTCCACCATAAACTCGCTGTGCGCCCGACCACGCCGCACGTCTGCGCCATCTTAACGTTCGGTTGGTAACATCCTGAGGCGTTTAGAGCTGAAGGATGTGTAAGAGGGAAACCTCTGAGGTATTTAGCCTTTTTAGGAAAAGATCCAGGTTTCCCCGTTCTGCCCCAGCCCAGCTCTTATCGAGCCTCTCTTCAGCCGGCTGTGCGCCTCCATTTGAGACGCGCCCCGGCTCCTCTTTTTTGTGCGCTACTGCATGCTCGAGCTCACGCTCGCCCTCTGGCACTCCGGAAACGCCTCTGCACCTCTCAATTTGGGGAGCATCCTAAATCGGCGCACTTTCTCGCGCTACAAGCGCGTGCAAGCTGTGGCTCGACTTTTCGCGTTTGGAGTCCCCACGTGCCTCGCGAATTGGAAGACGTCTCAAATCCGCACCTCATCGTACACCTGGCACATTTGCTCACAGTCCTGAATGGACTCTGCTGCCTCTTTCCCCGGCAGCTGATGGTGCCTGGGAGTCACGGCTGGTAGGGGCTGCACCTCGGACCCGCGGCTCGTGAAGCTCGCATTCTGGGTCCGTGGCTGGAGGGGTCGCCTCCGGACCCTGGCCGCCATATGCCACTATAGGGTTGTTAGCGGTGCCGAACCCCATATCCAGCCCCCTGGCGGTCACCGCAGTTATTTGCGGTTATAGTTATAAGTTATAAGTTATAAGTTTTCATGCGTTAGAGAGCCTTTCGCTCCTTTTTTCCCCATTTTAGTTTGGTTATATATTATTTCCCCATTACTATTATACGCCGTGGGATCCTCGGTCCCGCGTACTTAGGTCCTACCATATCTCGTAACAAAACTGTTCTATTTGAATATTGATTTACACTGAGTTTACTACTAGCTAGAAAATGTGCATGACCAACATTTACTAGACGTGCAATAACCGGCTAGCTAAATGCTCAACAATGTCGTTTACGTCCCGGGAAAATGTCCTTAGAGATTTCTTTGACAGTTTTAATGTGAGCTTTGACAGTTTGACCATAAATTTCACAGTTCTACTATGAATTGTTGATGGTAATTTGGCTACTTCATGGTTCTACTGTTGAGTTTCACAGTACGTTTTTTTTTCCTGGGCGTGCTTACAGGGACTCTTCATCCAACAATCAAACATTTAGCTGAGAAAAAAGAAACAGATTTTCTTTATTTCCATGTTTAATTCATATTTTATGGAGAATTCCTTTTTCCATTATTGCCTTTTCCTCCTCCAATGTAGCTTACAAGGCCAGACTATTAGCTGCTTTTGCTAACACATAATACTGACCATGTGTAGGATGGCACCTGTCTCGAAACTCTAGCTTATCCACCAGCCCAAAGATGGACTGATATTGCACCAGAGGAACTTAATCATGGTTCTTAGAACAGTTGTCAGCATGCTAACCATGTAGTTTATGTTCTTGTAGGGACGCATCCAGTAATAAATTACATGTCAGATTAATTTCACTCAAATGAGTTAAATGAAAAATGTGACTTTGCACTGTCATGCCTAATTTGTACTCTTGGAAGCAGGCGATGCTAAGCATAAGCATTTGTCCGTTAGGATCATATCTAACTTGAGCAAAATGTGTGAGGGAACGGCTGTTATAAAATAATATTCCTGACAGCTCTGTGTTTCTGCTACCTTAAATGAGCCTTTTGTTACAGTAAATTGATGTGCTATCCAGATAAACCGTGAGTGGCTTTGGCTAAAGCAGGCGCTTCTCGACGGGGCGGGCACCAAACCACGGCCAGTAGAATATCAAAGTTAAGTGTCCATCATTCATTCAATAAAAAAGACACTTAGTTTTGACTTTCCCCCAAAATTAGATTGATAGTTTTACTAAAATGTTGCTTTTAAACCTTGTTTTTCAGAAGCATCCAATCAGAAAAAAGCCCAAGAACGATGAAAAACACAGGTAACACAATTGTATTGTTTGCAGTTTGTTTAGAAAAACTTTCCATTGGAGAAGCGCTAAAAGCCACCCCTGCAACTTCGCCTTTAAAAATGAAAAAGTAAGGCTGAAACAATTCTGTCCAAACAGAACCGTACATCTGACGATGGTACGGAAGGCTCCGAAGTTGAAAAAGTAGATAGATAGATTCAACTTTATTGTCGTTGCTTAGTACAAGGCAACGAAATGTGGTTAGCATCTACCAGAAGTGCAAATAGTAGCATTGTGCAAATAAAAGAAACAGAGTGCAAATAATGAATGTGCAAATATAAAA
>JAUZST010000177.1:122322-170461 GCA_034779995.1 Parotocinclus haroldoi | reverse complement strand
TATAATCACCTTTAAACAGAATCTCGCTTCAAACCATTTACATGGTTTACTTACATTTTACATGGACACATTTACCAGAAGGTCCAGGGTTCAAATCCCACCTCTGCCACATTTGGGTGCAAGTAAGGCCCTTAACTCACAATTTCTTGTATTCTAAGACTGTAGAAGTTTTCAATTGCTCTGAGTAAGAGCATCTGCCAAAAGCTACAAAAAATACATACATTTTATCGAATAGTGTTTCAAACAATCAGAAAAAAAAACAAAGCTACATGTGACAACACAAAGATCAGTGACACACTAGACTAGATGAAAGGCTACTGAAAGGGTTCACACACATAGGTGGCAGAATGCCTAAATACTATCACAGTATTTTTAGAGGCAGTTATGAGGAAGTGTCCTGACTTATGATAGGTTAACAAGTGGCATCTTCCGCTGCATGTCTAACACCACGTAACAAAATGGGGCTTGATGCAGGGGTTTACATTGTAAAGGAAACAATACTGGATATACAGCACAACTACACATATTAAACTAGTCAATTTTATTACATATTAAATGTACTTGCAGGAGAACATGACATTACAAGATTGATTATAAACTAATGTAATGTAATGTAATGGAAATGTATAGTAGTACAGGGTATTATCAAATAAGAGTAGGAAGACTTTAATCAGTGCATGATAGCAAACTAAAGCATGAATGTACATTCCAGACAGGACAGGACGGTCTGCTGTGTGGCAGTAAAAAAAAAAAGGTGTAACTGGACACGTGGCGTGGTGAACAGCAAATGTACATTTGGCCCCAACATTCCTCCTGTTCCTATTCTTGAACTCTGCTTTTCAAAACACAATATTTGCCCAAAATTCAAGCTGACCCGACATTAGTTCACACGAGTAGTTTTATAACAAATATAATTTACTCGTATAAACGCACAGACTCGCAACGCAAGTTTTCAAAAAGGCAGAATAATAATCGTGCGAGTTATCCACAAAAAGACAACTTTTATTACTCCACCATGATCTTTAAACAAAATGTAGTACTGTTTCCTTGCATTTGCATATATTCTACATTGTAATACCAAAAGTATCATAGCATTCACTAAATAGCCTTAATTCAATGGCATCTAAAGTTCATAAAGAACCTACAGAATTAAAAAAAAAAAAAACAGGATTTAGTTTTGGACACTATAGACTAAGAGCAAAATAGGGAGGCAAAAATTTGACCTCCGTTATTTTGACCGTGGCATGATGAGACTGGTTTGAAGGATTTCCATAACTGCTAATATTCACACAGAGCAGTATCTAGAGATAACTCAGAAGGCTGCAATAAACAAAAAATAGACAATTTTGTGAATGGAAATGCCTTGTTGATGAGAAATGTTAACAGCGAATGGTCAGCCTGGTTCATGTTGAACAGAAAAGAAAGCTTCGAACAGAACGGTTATGTTAACCACTCTGTAAAATTGTAGTGAGCAGAAAACACAATGCATTGAATGTACTCTGAATGTACAACACATTGAACATTGAAAATGACTAGCTACAAGAGTAGAAGTCACATTTTAGTCAGTCATAAACAGAAAGCTGAGACTCAAGCGGTCACAGGTTCAGCAATATTAGAAGGTTTTTCAAATTTCTGTATCCAGAACTTACCCCCAATTACATGTATCCACAGGCCCTACCTGTCTTGTTTCAACATTCCAGGCTGATGAAGTAATGGTGTCACAAATGTTTTCCTGGAACACTATGGGCCTGTTAAGACCTATCAATCTTCACTTGAATGCCACAGCCTACTTGAGTGTTATTACTCACCAAGTGCATCCCTTTATGGCCAAATTTTCTAATTGCTACTTCCAGCATGATAATTCACAATGTTACAAAGTCATCTCTAACTGGTCTCATTAACATGAGTTCCATGTTCTTCAGTTATTTTCCCATGGACTGGATCTGAACCCAATAGGTCACTTTTGAGACATTGTGGAATGGGAGCTTTTCAGCATGAACGTGCACCTGAAAATTCTGCAGGAACTGTGTGATGTTATCACGTCAACATGGAGCAGAAAAACTTGGATAGTTTCCAACATCTAGTGGAATCCATGTCCAGACGTTTTGGGACAATTTTGAGAGCAAAGAGACCTTGCCCAGTAGTCCTAATAAAGTGCTTGGTCAGTATACATACACCTTAAACACAGTACATATAGGCCAAGTCACTTTTCCTATTAATGACAAAACAAAATTAAAATTGCATTTGCACAGTTAAGTGTTAATTTATAAACCACTGTATATGGAATGGTCAGTTTATGCAGTATCAATTACGAAACATAGAAGCATGTAGCACAGTCGAATAATCAAATAATAATTGTTTTTTGGGGGGACAGACCTAAGCCATATACTTCATCAGTTCTATGTCACAGTGAAGAATAGAATAGTATGACTTGCTTTATAGATTTAACTATATTGTGTCTCACAACACACTTCCAATCACAACAATGCTAAGCCTCTCATGACAAGACAAAGTAAAACTGCATGTGAAAAGTGGAGTGGATGTTGAGAAACATATACTCATGTGGCACTAACTAGAAGGGAAGCCCACCCGTGATTGAAAGATCTCAGCTTCTCTAATTGTTGCCAATGAATTGAATGTAGTGTGGGCATTGATAGAACTGCTCAGAGTGAGTCATACCCCCTCAGCTCATTACATGCAATTCAGAAGAGCCTGCAGTACAACTGAATCTGCTTAAAAGGCTTAAGAACAATACGAATCAAATCTGTATCGTGGCATCTCTAGCACCTTTAATCAAACAAAATGACCTACAGCTTCAGGATTTACAGCAGTGGAAAAGATAATATGGTTGACTGGCATCGAAGGGGAATGCTTTACTGATATAAAGAAGGGGAAATCCAGAAGAGGTTCAATGCAAATTTACAAAAAAGGTAAAACTACAAAAACAAATTTTGTTCAGGCGAGTATTCAGACCCTTTGCTATGACACTTAATTTAGCTCAGAGTTAGCTTCTCTTGATCATTACACTTTATTGTTGTCCACCTTTTTTAAATTCACATAACTGGACATAATTTGTAAATTCACATCTGTCAGTATAAGGTCCTACGACTAACAGCTATGAGGAGAAAGGAACTGTCTGTAGAACTCAAAGACTGGATTGTGTGGAGGCAGAGATTTAGAGAAGGCAACAAAAAATGGAGCATAGTGCCCATCACAATTCTTTAATAGATGAAATTCCTACCTGGCGCTGGCTGCCCCACCAAGTAATCAGGGGAGAAGGGCCTTAGTAGAAGAGATGACCAAGCACTCAATGGCCACTGTGGCTAATCTCCTTTAAAGATTCTGTATGCAGATAAAAGAAACCTCCAAAGGGCTCTCAGACCGTAATAAAAGAGGTTCTCTGGTCTGATGTAAATAAGATTGATCTTTTTTGGGATTAATTGTGGGTTAATATCTGGAGGAGATCAAGCATTGATCATCACCTGCCCAATAGATCCCTACAGTTAAGCATGGTAGTATAATGCTGTAGAGGTGTTTTCAGGAGCCTTGACTGGTCAAGGTTGAGGGAAAGCTCAATGGAGCAAAGTGCATAGATTGTCTTAGATCTTAGAGACAGTCTTAATGAAAACCTGTTCCAGAGCTCTTGGGACCACAGACTGGGCTTAAGGTTTACCTTCCAACAAGACATTGACCTAAGCACAAATCCAAGACAATAGGTAGTGGCTTGGAGATAAGTGTGAACGTGTTTCAAAAGCCACATGCCAGCAGCTGTTGAAACGCGCTAATGCCAGCCTCAGGACAGTCCGTGTATGGCCGGATGGGGCAGAGTCAGCTCTGCAGGAATGTTTTGAGTGCACATACTGGGATGTCTTGAAAAGAGTAGCCAATAGTGACTCACTTGTTGATGTGAATGAATTTGCATCATCGGTCACCGGGTACATCAAGAAGTGCATGGATTATGTGACAGAAACAAAGAAAATTTGCACATTTCCAAACCAAAAGCTGTGGATGAACAGTGTAGTTTGCAGTCTGCTGAAAGCCTGAGATGCTCCCTTTAAATCTTTCAACAGTGAAGATTTCCCAGACACAACCTTAAGGCTGGCATCAGAGCTGCCAAAAACACATACAGCACACACTGCTCATGGACCACCAACCACCACTGCCCTGCCCTCCACCACCACCACAGATGAGCCACTCACCCTGGCTATGGAGGAGGTGAATGTGAGCAGTGCTGCGGGTTTCAACTCGGAAAGCAACTGGCCCAGATGGTATCCCAGGCAATAAAAGCATGCACCAATCAACTCACAACCCCTTTCACAAATTTATAATATTTCACTAGCACAGCCCATTGTTCCTGTCTGCTTAAAGTAACAACCATCATCCCAATTCCAAAGAAAACTACCATCTCCTGTCTGAATGACTACCGTCCCATCACTCTCACACCCATTGCAGTGTTTTGAGAGGCTGATCCTGACTCATATCAATTTGCCTACCGAGCGATCAGATGCACGGACCATGCCTGGTAATACAAACTGCACCTAACCATCTGGAAGGAACAAACATGATGTTTGTGGACTTCAGCTCTGCATTCAACACCATCATCCTATCCAGACTGGTCTCTAAGCTCATCACCCTGGGAATCAGTGACACTCTTTGCAACTGGATCATGGACTCTCTCAATGGGAGAAAACAGTCCGTCAGAATGGGTACCCACACCTCCCCCATCCTCATAGTTAGCACTGGATGCCCACAAGGCTGTGTACTATCACCTCTGCTCCACATCCTGTACACCCATGACTGCTTTGCCAAACACAACAATAACAGCGTCATCAAGTTTGGTGATGACAACAGTCATAGGCAACATCACCAACAATGAAGAGGGAGCGTACAGGGAGGAAGTGATGCTCCTCGCTGAGTGGTGCACTGCCAACAATCTCTCCCTCAACGTCAGCAAAACCAAGGAGCTGATTGTTGACTTCAGGCGGGGGACCAGATCGCACGCACCCCTGAGCATCGAGGGAGAGAGAAAGAGCATTGAGGGAGAGAGTAAGCAGCTTCAAGTTCCTTGGAGTCCACATATCTGAGGAAGGCCTTCAGCATCTCCTCGGACCCAACTCACCTTAGCCACTTTCTGCTCCAATCCATAGCATCTGAAAGGAGCTTCAGGAACATTAGAACCAGAACCACCAGACTTAAGAACAGCTTTTTCTCCGTGCTGTTAAACTGGTGGCACCAGTCTTATCACCCATTACCTAAACAACACACAAACTGTCCACTGTCCATTCCCATACATATTCGCACACACAGCTCCACAACCTATCTACCTCCTACCATACGTCACTCACAGCTGCTAAGAAGCAGTTTGCACATGTACTTTATGATATTCATTGTATTCACTCATTGTATTTAGTTACTTGAGTAATCCCAGTAGATCAGTAGATTTTGAAATGGCACCAACAGCCATGCCACATTCAAAGTCTCCTAAATCACCTTTTCCCCATATTTGGATGTTTGGTTTAAAGTTCACCAGCTTGTCTTGACCATGTATACATGCCTAAATGCATTGCATTGTTATTAGCCAATATTTGCATTAGGCCTCTGTTAAATATTTGCAATACCAAGCATGGGTGTACTTGACAGAGAGCGTACTTGTTCACACTTTCAAAAGAATCATCAAATTTGCATATGACAGTTACTGGCCTGATCATGATCTATGCCAACAGACAAGAGTTGTATAATCTGGTTAGATGGTGTAAGGGGAACAGTTTAGGCCTCAGCACAACAAGATAAATGACTTCAAGACAAGCTAATAAAAGTCTTGCCCATCTTAACAATAGATCATAATATGATGCTCAGAAAATGTATTAAGTAAAAAATCCAGTAATTTGGGGGAGCTGTACATATTACACAACAAAGGTGAGCTCATTAAAATAGTATCCTGCTTAAAATTTTTAGGCATCAACATCACATCTCTAACACCTGCTCTATAGTACAGATGCCACAGCAACACCTTTATGACTTGGCTAAGGACAGCCAATCTGACCCAGAAACTGCTGATTGATTTCTACACTTATGCTATAGAAAGCCCTCTGACTTACTACAATACGGTATGGTACTCCAGCTGGTTGTTCAGAAGGCTCCAGAGAGTAATCAAAATACCACAACACATAGTAGGAAAGAACTACCAGTCATGTCTCAAATCCCCAGTAAATGATCTCCTACCATCTGGAAGACATTACAGAACCATTCACACACAAAACTGCAGGCACAGAAACTACTTTCCAAGAGCCATTTCATTGAATCCGAGTTCAAACAAGGGCACCGTCCAACAGCACTACATTTAACTGTGCAATAAGAATTCAATCTACACTGGCTATAGGCAATAACTCCTTGACATGCAATATCCAGCAAAGTCAAGGATTCGTAATTCTTGGTCCAACTTATACAATGGTTTATATCCTGTTTATTCTATACTTTATTGCATGCCTATATTATGGTTTCTTATGGGTATTATGAGCGGATTTCAGTTGCATTGGCTCTAAATGGTAATGACAGATTTTCATTGTGGCCAACTCGTGATGTGTTGTTTGTGAAAAACTAAACAAATGCATGCCTAAATACATGGAAAGAATATGGACATTCAACCAGGATAACTCTCCAAATAACTTGAAGATATATAAGCAAGACTGGGATGCAACAGTCTGTGTTGGCAGATATGCTTTTGGTAAAGGTCAACACAAAAAGACTCTCACTCTGGATATTACACAAATGTCTGCTTTCTAAATGTCGAATGCAATGGATGGAATGCCATGACATTCTGTTTTTCAAAAGAGCAAACTAGCCATTTCACAACAAATGCATTTAAAACAGTTTTAAAACACCATCTATAAAGTGCATTTTTAATAATTAATAATGTGCTACATGGAAAGCTTGGAAAGACAGCACCTGGGGCAGGGCGGATTAGAGACTCATGTCGCATCCCCTCTGAGGAGGACACCAAAGCAAGCAACATATCCTGTTCTTAGGACATTCCCCCAGTTACCTGTGAGAGGCAGAATTCCAGTTCAGGAGAATAAAAGCTAACATTCACCAGGTCCAAAGGAAGCAGAAACCTTCATGTCATGAAGAAGGGATTCGTCCTTGGAGTGCTGGGATGTCTAACTGATCCATAAAGCCCAGGAAAACAAGGGTAAACTGATGTGTGGCACTGGATCGGCTTAGAAGGTACAGAGGGACAAGGGGGTGCCACCCGAACATAAGTTGGTCTGATGATGAAAGACACCAGTGACCCTACAACACAACACCTGCTGTTCTGTGCATCAGGAGATGGATTTGAATATTTATTTCCACCACTGGTAAAGATGAGTAAAATGGCTATAAGAAGCAAATCTTGTACTTTAGAAAATTAGGAAACTACTTTCAACCTTAACAACACTTTAATACAACAATTATTATATATCTTATCTGTAGAAATACCACACTCAAGTTGCTTGGTTCGAAATAAATTATGGACCTAAACACAACATCTATACACAAGATTATCTCAGAACTCTTCAAATAGGTACGCTAAAGTCAATGGCAATTTAGCTCAGTCAATTAACTTAAGACGCATATCTTTCAGTCAGATGCATAATAAAAATGATCGACAATCTCCTAAATGTTTATTGGCTGAATGAGGAAAAGGCATGTAGTTAAGATAAAAGAAGGTGAGATCATTTAAAAAAAGATAAGATAAGATAAGCCATTATTCAAGCTTGTGTCAGGGACTGGAAACTAAGTGCACTAGAGTGTTTTTATCCTATACAGTGCAAAGTGAATGGGAAGCATTTTTTGAGTCACAACTGACACAAATGACACCAATTAGCCGAAGGAATACAGCTAAATATCAAAGCAAAAATTATATAGTGCTCATAGCTTTGCATCACTGAAAACCACAACTGGTGTCATTTCTGTCTCTGACAGTAATTTTAAGTAAGCTATTTTTACAATGCCGGTGCAGGAGATTACAACAAATGCTGCGTAGGATTGATGCTAAAAGAAGACATGAATTATGACTCTTGGAGGTTGTTAGAGATTGTGATGACACAAAATAACAGTGGTCTGGATAAGATTAAAAAAAACTCATTAACGTTTGCTATTATCACTGCTATGAAAAAGAAAATTCAATTTTAGGAAAATAAATACACATAAGACACTTTTATCCGCAATAATAATGTATCCAAAGATATTTGGTGTTCAATAAGCTGATTTGTATATTGTTAGGATCAATGTACGATGCATGAAAAAATTAATTATTGTTGTATTATCTCTGCAGACAGAGGTCACTAATAAATGCCCTCAACACCTTGTAAAGACCGAAACAAACAAAAAATAACTTGGTGAAAATATTCATGAAAAGGCAAAAGAACACAATAAACGCTTAGAGCTAAAGGTCTGTATAAATGTAATATCTTATTGTCCAAAAGACACTGCGGATGTCATGTTTCTTGTGAGAAGCAATGAAGAAAACATCAGGCATTTTTGGATACACTGGAGTCCAACTCCCAGCTAGCACTGCCCCAGGCTTCTGTTTATATTACTGTACGAATACTCTGCCTAGTGCAGTTTTGCCCAGCAAAAAGCATAGAGTGTGCCTCTGGCTTTGTATGCACATGGGTCACATCCAAACATCAACTCTCAAACTACGGAAGCACGATATGCCAAAACCCTTTGGTGAATTTCATTTATAAGGCACTGATCACAGTTAATGCACATGGGATGACAGCAAAACATGCTTGAACAAAATTGCCAATCAGTGATTTTAAGGCTGTTAACAATTTCAGGAGCAGAAAAGTGTCGCATTTGAAAAATAACAAATACATTAATAATAAGTAATCTACCCAAACAACTCATGCCTTGAGTAGAAATTAATTTCCTTGAACCGTAAAATGTCCAGGATATTTTCAAAACCCCTTTTGCACTGTGTTCTTTTCACAGAATAAGATGAATATGAAGAGGAATAACCTAAAGCTATGCTAGAACAATAATGATAATAATAATAAAGGAATTCAGGAACAGTGTAAAATGGAATGGTATTTGATGGGCTAAACATACAAGTCACCAAGGACAATTTATATTTTTGTCCTGTTGATTTAAGCTTCATAGGCTGGACATATCAACCGCACTGCGAACTTTATGCTTTTGGCACATGTGCTTATCCAAAACCACTTGTTAAATGTAAAAACATGAGGCCACGATTACCTAATAAGTATTCATTAGAGTAGAAACGAATGCTACTCAGAGACTAACATGCAAGTTCTCAGTTTGGCAAATGCTTGAAGATAAAGTTGACAAAATATATAATGCCACAATATAACAGTAAATCATGCATATTGGAGTTCAGTGTAGTACATCTTGTGTTTCATAGATTGTATTTTATTAATGCTAAAATATGCACATTCAAACATACAGCTTGAGGGCTTAAATGATAGAAATGTGTTCAACAGGTTGTTTACCCATGTATAGTATATGTTGCTCATATAAGAACATTTACAAGTGAATTTAATGCAATTTAGCACCTTCCAGAGTAACCTAACGTTATCAGAATTGACCTGCGATGGATTGGCTTGCTGTCTAGGGTTGGTTCCCTCCAAGAGCTCTGTTCTGCTGGTTAGGAACTAGATGCCAAGTGAAGGAACTAATTAAAAAAAATAATAATAATCTATGGGGATAAATTAGGGGATACTTAATTATCTGAGATTTCATTCTGAAGTATCCCTTAGGTTTTGCCAAAGTTCCTAAATTTTACTTTTCAGAAATGATCCCACACTTACTAAATTAATGTATATTTGGTCAGTGTTCTTTTAGCACTGACAATATCCATGATATCCTTGGAAAAGCATAGTCTATCATAATAACACATAAATTGTCAAATTGCCCATCCCTACCCTGTATAATTAAAAATTGATGCATGATTATTTGTAAAATGGTAGAACCCAGCACTGAAACTCTTTATAAACAAACCATCTCAGGTATTTGACCATTAGTAGATCAAACATTTAAGTATTCAGCAATACTGCTGAGAAAAGAAAAAAACTGATTAACCAGACAGGAACTTGGAAAATGCACAGGCAGACGTAGAAAGTATTAAATCAGACAGTTGATTGAGAAGGCTATGCCTGCACCTCTAAGAGACCCAATATTCCAAAAGTTTGCACACTGATTGTTTGCTGTCTTTTTTCCACAGAGTAAATTTGCTTTTTCTGTAGTAACTGGAGTGCAAAAAGACAGGTGCAATCAGATCCAATCCACACACGTCTTATTAAAATAATACAATGACAAGTCAAGCATGCATTTCAGCATATATTGCCTAGCCTGAACAGCTTCAACCAATACATTCAATACACACAGTCACACAGTAAGGGCCACTTTAGATTCAATCTGGGACCTTCTTACTGTGAGGCAGTGGTGCTACCCACCAAGCCACCCCAAGTATACTTCCTTAAACCAAAATCAACATTATGTCGAAGCACTATTACATGCACAGTTTATATAATCAACATCTGATTAGCAATTGCAAAAATATTAGCAAAAAAGGTTATAAAAAACAACATTATCCTAGCAAGGATTACTGCTTTATCTCTATTCTACCATCACTCAGCGAGAAAATAAATATCAAAAGTCAGATACCGTCACCTAATGAAAGGGGTGATTTTAATATGCAATAGGTATTTTTGCTTTATAATTACATATAAATATGGGCAGTGTAGATAATACTTTTTTTTTACCAGTTGTGTCAATCAGATATTGCGCAACTATTTGGTCTTATTTGATTTGGTCTTTAAGACCACTTAGTCTATACATGGTGTCAAGACAGATTACAGCCAGACGCAATTCTGACGCTCAATGAAAGTCCTGCACAGCCTTTTCTAAAAGCTGGAATGTTTCCGTCTTTAATTGCAGCTGAACCCTAACCTTAAGTGTCTGACAGGGAAAGGACAACTTCTGAGAGGTTGAGGTCAGGGCATGACGCTCATTCATGTAAACTGACCCATTACCCCTTTCCAGATTTTAGTGTGCAATTTTCAGCCCTGGCGAGACTGCACAAGGAGAGCAGCCATCCAAGAAGGCGTGCACAATGGAAAGCACAGGAAAGGTATTTATACCATCTCTATTTATCACATGGGCATCAGCAAGCTGTTTCTTTAGTTCTGTAGCTAAGCTATAAAATCCTATGAGGATCATGTTTAGGTCTTGTTGAGTAGTCGGAGTAATCCCCTATTTTTTGTGAGCAGTGTATGTATAACCATATCCCTATTGTCCTCTACTTGGTCTGCTTTCTCACAATCACCCCAGGCTCATTTAGTGCCATGTTTTTGTAGGCAATTCGTGACATTGATATATTATCCTCATAGCGTATGCTAAATATTTAATTGATTGGATGTTGGGATTTTGATGTTATAACTTGTATAACTACCAGACAGTCAGATTTCTAAACTATAAGAATGGTAAAAAGCATGGATGAACATTCTTTGAACGCTTTACCAATTCTGTAAGAACCCTGACATTTCTGACACAGTAACTATGGGGGGTCCAACATTTGTCCTCTTCACACTTTAATGTCATCTCTCAGTTACTCACACACACACACACACACACAGACACACAGACACACACACAGACACACAGACACACAGACACACAGACACACAGACACACAGACACACAGACACACAGACACACAGACACACAAACGTTTAATAAACGTTTAGTTCCAAGAATAAAATCAAATCACTGCAGGGGAAAGCACCCCCCCTTTAGAAGTTTTCTTCCTTACAATGTTGTTTCCTTTCCACTGCTGCCCTAGGCTGGCTCAATAAGAAATTGAAAATTGAAAACAGAAAATTGTAAAGATTGCATATACAGGCATACAGAGGGAAAATACAAGGAGAACATGTATTTAACATTGTCAAATCTTCTGTGATCCATGGGTTGGGGGCTGGATCGCAAACATTTTAGACCAGAGGTACTCTGGTATAGAGTGACTTTTTATCTGATTGTACCTGTATCGCCAGTGCATAACAACAATTATGTAACTGTGTTTAATGTCAGTACATCATAGGTATTAAGTATTACTACTTAAGCAGTTTGAGTGTTGGCTTAATTAAAAAAAAGCTCCAGCACTAAAAAAAAATAAATAAATAAAAATCACACATAGTACATGTATTGTTAAATAGTGAAGTGCAACATAGTAGGCAGCGGAATGGATGTAGGTTTGATAGACAGGAAACACAATCAGATTTTGCACTGGCTAAGTAATTAAAGAGGGCAGTACATTTTCTTAGCAAGTCCCCAGACTCGGCTTAACAGCTACTCAGCATCTATCTTTGGTTTGTTGTAAAAGCTACACATTTGTGCTGTTACGCAGGAGCAACTGGCTAATTTCTCTGGTGGCCTGGAACAACTATGACCCTGACCTTATTTATGGAGGTGAAAGGTTGTGGAGGAGAAGACACTGTCGTCCACAGACTTCCACTTATTCCTGGAGTTTGAAAAACTCCTCTTAAAAAGGAAAACTGATGTGGATGAAATTTAGGTTTAGATTTAGATTCAGCTGGGGAGAAAATTTAAAAATGCTTGCATCAGGGAAGCGTGAAATGAGTGAAAGAGAGGAGCAAGTGTGCCAAAACCAAATCTTCCAGTAGTTGTGTTAATTTGAATGAAGAACAGCAGCTGTGTAGCTCTAGAAAAAATCTAGACCTGTAAAAACTGCAAACCAAGCATTTTGGGAAGTTACGTCAGCATATCAAAATGCAGCTTTTAAGAAAAACAGATGCCACTACAGTTACCAATATAACTAATTTCATGCCCCATTGATCATACAAGCTTTTAAAATTGGAGTAACTATTTTTAAAAAGTGCTGTTTTTAATGGTGGGCTGAGGTAGCTGGCCATGTGACTGAACTTATAATCGTTCCATTACACAATATAGCACGTTAAGACCAAACAACACACATTTATCACATGTAGCATATGCGAAATGCGCAATATGCGAAATGGTGTGCTAAAACATTACCGGTATTTCACACACAAAAACTAACAAGACCATTCAATTTTCATTAAAATGCATTAATTGATTAATCCTAAAAACAAAGTGTTTATTAAAAAACAATAAGCATAACTACTGATTAGTGTTATATTCAATGTTCAATACAATTGCAGATTCTACTATTAAGTCGATAAGGGTAGCATTTGAGCAACTTCACCAAAATATGTATGGAAGAAAAAAAAAGAAAGTGTTCCTCCTCTAAATGTGTGGAAGTGAACATGAAATATGTTAAACAAAAATAGGTAAGATTTTCCACACTGCTTGACATACATGTCAAGGCAAAACCATTAGTTTAACATTTCCATCAACACCAAATAGTCCGGTAACAAGAATGTAGTGCCAGAGCACAAGGTCTTGGGTCTATTCTTGACTCATGACTGCAACACCAAACAAGGGGCGGCCAGGAGTCGCAGTGGTTATTGCTGTGTTTGCATGTTCTCCCCACACCTCTGTGGGTTTCCTCCATTAACTCCAGTTTCCTCCCACACTCCAAAGACATGTAGGATATGTGAGACATTCCAAATGAGTGTGTACATGTACTGGCTCTCCTCAAATGAATTATGCAGGTATTAAATGTACATTTCAAAAATGAATGTACACCACATACATCATATTACAAAAGTAATAATTGTTAGAAATTTGATAGCATTGTGGTCCTTAAGTATCCAAAAATGTATTGCAAAGCATAAAAGATTGCATTGTAAGGTTCAGTCCTTATTCAGATACCCAAACACATACAAAGCACCGTTTTAAATTATTTAATTTGATTGTAACTATTTACTTAATTTGACTATTAACACTAACTTTACTATTTCATTTTAACATCTATGCCACCCAAGGAGTATGGGTCCCCTTTTGAGTCTTGGCCCTCCCAAGGTTTATTCCTTCTACATTCAGGAATTTTTTCATTTACACTGTAGCCCTAAGCTTGCTCAGTTTGGGACTGGCCTTTTAAGATAATACAACCTCAATTGAAATGAAGTTGGAACTTTATGTAAAACAGAAATAAAAACAGCATACAATAAATAAACTACAAAGACAAGATATTCAACGGATACAATTTATTGTTTTTAATATTCACTCATTTTGAATTTGAAGCCGGAAACATGTTCCAAAATATTTGGGACGGGCGCATGTTTGCCACCGTGTTACATCACCATTGCTTTTAACCTTCTTTTTAGGGCCAAAAAACTGAGGACACTAAGTGTTAAAACTTTGTAGGTGGACTTCTTTCCCACTTTTGCTTAATGTACAACTTTAGTTGGTCAACAGTCCAGAGTCTCTGTTGATATATGGCCTTCGCTTGCATGGTTTTAACAAGCACTTATAGATGGAGCAACTGTGTTCACTGACAATGGTTTTCTGAAGTTTTCCATGTCCACTACAAAATGATGTCGGAAGGAATCGAAGGTCACAGGCATTTAACGTTGGTTTTGGACTTGCTGTTTACTTGCAGAAATTTCTCCAGATTCTCTGAATCCTTTGATGATATTATGGACTGTAGATGATGAAATCCCTAAATTCCTTGCAATTGCGCAATTTGAAATGTTGTTCTTAAACTGTTGGACTTTTTGCTCATGCAGTTGTTTACAAAGTGGTGAACCTCGTCCCATCCTTGTTTGTGATCAACTGAATATTTCAGGGATGCCCCCTTTATACCCAATGACAGTCATCTGTGGAATGTTCTAAACAGCGGTTTTTTAGAGCATTCTTCAACTTTCCCAGTTTCTTGCTGTTTTGGAAAGAGATGCAGGCATCAAATTCCAAATGAGTGAATATTTGCAAAAAACAATAAAGTTTATCTGTTTGAACATTAAATATCTTCTTTGTAGTGTATTCATTTGAATATGGGGTAAAAAGTATTTGCAAATCATTGTATCCTGTTTTTTATTTATGTCTTATACAACGTCCCACCTTCATTGGAATTGGGGTTGTATAATATTGTAAAGCTGCTTTGAGACAATGCAAAATTGAAAAAAAGCGCTATATAAACAACATTTACTTAGTCAAAGCAGGATGAATGTATTCTTTTTTAAATAAAGGAACCTGCAGAAATTTCAATGCATAAAGAACAAGGGCACGTCCCTAAATGTCATCATCAAAAGACATGTTTGCAGGAAGAACAGGACAAAATAACACCTGAAACACTTAAGGCTCTTGGCACCCTCAAAGCCAAAAAGTGAGAAGGAATGCTTTACTGTGCCCTTTTCACTTTTTTCAGAATGTGTTGCAGGTCTGAAGTTGACCAGACAAACCTTTTACCAAATGCATAATATATAAAATAGCATAGTATATAAAATTATACTGGGTACCTAAAGCAAAAACTCTGTTAAATGGCAGTATAATGGAACAGATGGCTGTTAAAAACTAAGCACTTATATGTTATATTCGAAAATAATATTTTTAAAATAAATATCATCTCAGCAGTGCTCTCTCGGCATGAGAGGATCCTAGTGGGAGACTGTGTGCAATCTTTGAATTCTGTGCTGCTGAGAAGCTCAGCAGGTCAGGAGAGCAGAGACGATTGAGCTCTCCGTGGTGCTGAAAGTCTGGATTTCACCAGAATCACTGAGGCTAGGAAATGGTCATGTATTATTCAAAACCAAGAAACTCTCACAATATCAAAGCAAAAGAAATGCTTTTTGCAATTTAGATGCAGAAGAGCAACTGAGTGCTAACAAGTCAGTTTACACATCTCAACTCAACTCAATCAGTTAGTAAGAAATTCCGAATGGCAGGGGCATGGTCAGCGGCATCAGTATGCAGTGACGTGCACAACAGTGCACAAACAAACAGGAAAAAACCCTTTTGTTTGCAGAAACAAGAAACTAGATTTTCAAACTCCACACATTATTTTGCAGAGAATTTCTTCTCTATTTCTTCTGCATTGCTCACAAAATTGGAGGATACTTCAAAGTGAAATATCCCAGGTTTTCTCACCTACAAAGAATGGAGAGGTCCGTCATTTGTTTTGTAAATACACTTCAACTGTAAGAGACATAATTTTTTAGAAATTCAGCAAATTACACGGTATGATTTTTAAATAATTAATTTGCATTTTATTGCACAAAATAAATATTTGTTCACCTACCATCCAGCAACAATTCTTGCTCTCACCGACCAGTTTATTTTCAAGGAGCAGTTCTATTTTGCACTCATTACCTGTATTAATTGCACCTGTTTGAACTCGTTACTTGTATAAAAAAAAACACCTGTCCACACAATCAATCACACTCCAACTTCTCCAGCATGCCAAAGACCAAAGAGCTGTCTAAAGACACCAGGGACAAAATTGTAGACACCAGGGACAAAATTGCAGACCTGCACAAGGTTGGGATGTGCTCCAATAGGCAATCAGCTTGGTGAGAAGGCAACAACTGTTGGTGCCATTATTAGAAAATGGAAAAAACCCAATATGATGGTCAATCCTCCTCGGTCTGGGGCTCAATGCAAGATCTCACCTTGTGAGGTAAGAATGATTCAGGGATCATCCCAGTAACCTGAAAGATCTAGAGAAGATCTGTATGGAGCAGTGGAATCCCTGCTGCAGTGTGCAACATGATCAAGAACTACAGGAAACCCCTGATCTCCGTAATTGTAAACAAAGGTTTCTGTAGCAAATATTAAGTTCTATTTTTCCATCGTATCAAATTCTTATTTTATGCAATAAAATGCTAATTAATTATTTAAAAATCCTACAATGTGATTTTCGGGATTTTTTTTTTTAGATTATGTCTCTCACAGTTGAAGTGTACCTATGATAAAAACACAGACCTCTCCATTCTTCGTAGGTGGAAAAACTTGGCAGTGTATATATGCTTATTTTTCCCACTGTATATCATGATTTATATCATTATTCAGACATTTAAGTGTCAAGCTTAATTTACTTGCTAATGTTATTAACAACAATAGCTGTTTCTTTAAAACAAAGCATCTTGTTTTATCCTCAGTTATCCTGGTCATGGTCATAAGGGTGACCCATAAGAGCTGCAGAACGTGTTGTAGCATAGCTAACTATAATTTCTCATCTGTTTAACATGGATTCCTCCAGATATCAATCAGTATAACAACAAAACACAGTTTGGGTCATGGTACCATGCGGTTCATTACAGTATACCAAGAACACCTTCAAGTGTCCTATTACATTAGTATTATTTAAATGAATTGTTTCCAAGTAACATACCAACAGTATCTCCAAGAAAACCGGTATAAAGCAATGTGAAAAACAACTAACAGGCATATGGATGATTTACAATCAGACAATCATAGTAGTTCAAGCAGTAGAATGTGTTGAAGTAAATCCTGGCACAAAAGAAAACTAAAATGATAAAGGTGGATTGCATAAATAAGTGATTCATATAACATCTTGCAGGTATGACTGGGTTAAAAAATGACTTCTTAAAATTAGGAAATGTTACACTTGAGAAACAGCAGCTACTGGCATTTTCATCGAAATGCCAAGTTGGCCCTTCCACAATCTGTAGAAGCTTGATGAGCAATGGTCATTTTGAAAGGGTAGCATCCAAGAAATCACTTGAATGAATTGCCTAATGTATGCTAAAGCACACAAAGCCGGGAAGGGAAATCAGTTGAAAATGTATTATGTAGTAAAAATCCAAATTTAAAATGTATGGGTCCAATTGAAGACATGTCATATACTGCCCACAAAATTTGGAAATAAACCATGGCTCTGTAAACAATCGTAAAAGAAAAGTGGCTAAAACAAAAAAAAAGAATACCTACTTCTGTAGGGCTTGCCTGCCCGAGAAGTAGGCAATAGAATAAATGATATATATGGTCATTAACAAATCTAAGGGTGGCCTAATACTTCCACAGCACTGTGAAACATGTAAATACAATGTTTATACAATATCCAAATGCTGTGTATATATTTATTTCATTATAATAGTCTATGATAGTCTATAATAGAAATAGTATTCTTTGTTTGTGATTGGCCTTAACACATATAGCAAGTGTCTAGGTAGCATATGTGTAACAAAATGAACTGCACTGCACATGCTAAGACAAGCAAATGAACATACTAAAGTAAAAGAGAGTTATAGCAAAAGTCTAGGTAATTTTTTGCATCAGACAAAAAAAATCAAAGAAGGAAAAATATAACCATTTTAAATGGAAATTGTCAGTAGGGATATCACGATATTTTAGGGTACTTTTGTGATAACGATATTTTTGGCCATATATTTCAACAACATATATTTTATACTTTGAAATACCTGACATTTTTGACTTACCTCGTACTCAGCTGCATGCTTCTGCTTCAGGTGGTGAAACAGATTAGATTTGTTGTTACAGACCTTTGGCATCGCTTACACGTATCACTGCACGTTTGCACGTATCACTGTAGTTTGTTGTAAATCTGATATCTTGTACCAAAACCACCTCCACACAACCCACTTTCTGCCATATCTGTTGCTCTGCCTATGAGTCACAAAATGGAAGTACCCCATACTCTGTGTAAATCCATTACATTATTATGTAAAGATGTTGGAATATCACAATATGGATGTTTTATATCATCTAAAAAAAATCATACTGGTATTATTGCGAACGATACGATATGGCACACCCCTAATTGTCAGTCATATCTTCCCTCACATAGTTCTAATCTGGACATATTTTCTTATGCAACCCTAAAGAGATAATGTGGGACTGTGGTAGCCTAGTGGTTAAGTTACTGGACTATGAACCAGAAGGTCCAGGGTTCATTTCCCACCTCTGCCACAGTTGGGTCTCTAAGCAAGGCCCGTAATGCACAACTGCTTGGATTGTAATGAATGTATTAATTGTTAGTCACTCTGGACAAGGGCGTCTGCTAAATGCCATAAACGTAGATAATCTTTCTAAAGTCACAAGCGAAACTCAATAGCACTAAGGTAATTGACTCACTAATACTTTGTACCCTTTGAATGCCAGCATCCATCAGCAGACAATAGGGTAGTGTATTATCATGTATTTTTAATGCAGATTTCCCAGTGACAATGAGCTCCACTGTATAGCAATTGAAAAAGGTGCCTAGACAATGTCAACCAAACATGACCACATATTCTAGAAGATGCTTCTCCCATATAAGAGCTACAGGACGCAGTACAGCAGGTCACTGATGCAGTTACCAGGTAAAGATGTAAAATATAGGCATTTAATATACTGCGCTGCAGGCTGAATCTCAATCTAGTTAAGGCAGCTACAATCCCGCTAAAACTGAGTTTAAGCTCAATCCATCCCATTTCATTGCATTGATGTATGTTAGCATGTGTTAGGAACCAAAGAGGTTATTAACATTTCCTGCCATCAGCACCACAACCAGTTATTAGCATCTCAGCACACAAGGGAAATGGAAGCACATGAGTGAGCATCGAGAAATAAGCAGCACTGGCAGAGGCAGCTCCCGTCTCTGAAGGTCAACAGAATGTCCTCTAACCAGAGATACTCCTCAGTTCAGTGCATCACGCGCTCTGCTCTGCTGAGCGCCAATTATGATGTTAAGCTGATTGTGATGTGAGCGAATCAGCACTCAACACGCTTCTGGCTACAGTCGAGGCTAAATGAGTTTCTCCAGAAGGCCATCTAATGCTCAAGGGTTCTGCATGCTCTGCCTCGTCTCCCAAGCAGTGGTATAAATTGCACATTTCAGATGCTCTGTAATAGGTAAAAGCAAGTAAAATGTAAATAAATTAGCTAAACACCTTGTGACAGCTAAGATAAAACAAAGCATAATTAAACGTCTAATGATCATAATAGGGCAAAGACCGCGAGTTAAAATGTGTCCTTCAATTTGGCTGTCTATTTCTAATAGATCAATGAGTCATCCGCTAAATTATTGACATAGGTATCTACACACTGCAGGTCTGACACAGTCCTATTTTCCTTATGAACAACAAGGGTAATTAGAAAACAAAGAGTCACTTTATGCTCCATCCAACAAAAACTAGGACTGATATTAGCAAGGGGTCACTGGAAAGACTAGTGAGAGTCGGCGGTCCTGAATAAAAACACCATCCGTACACAACAGTAGCTAAAGCAGCTGCCTCTCCAGGCTCCAGGCTCGAGGTTAAAGAATGCACTATGGCTCACTGCAGCTCATACTCAGCCATGTCTGCTCAGCTCTCTCAGCCTGACAAGAGATGCTATAATTGTTTTCAACTGCCAGCGTGCACTGCTTCTGGATCTTAGCCTCGCCTCCCTCGTCATATTCAGCAAGTCTGTCTCTAAACTTAGTGATAGCCCTTGCTTCTTATACAGAGTTCTCTAGTGCTTTCTGATTGACATAAAGCATTAGAGAGACTCAACAAGTGACTGTGAACCAAATTATATAGTTATAGGTAAGAGAGAAAATACAGGTGTGGTGGTGGTGGTGGTGGTGGGGGGGGGGGTAACAATGAGCTTGCAAGCGAATCAGGGTTGCCAGACACCACAAGAGAAAAATGTAACCAGGTCTATGCAAACAAGACTAAATGAACAGAATTGGCTGAAAAAAAAACAAAAAAGGTTTTATCTGGATACTCAGGTTTCCTCTTATATTCAAAAGGCATGCATGTTAAGTCATTAATTGGTGTTTCCAAATTGCTCTTAGCGTATGAATGTGTGCGAGTGCCCCAAGATAGGTAGCAGCTTTCCCGTGACCCTGACTAGGAACAGGAAAATCAAAGAAAGAAATGATTATTTAAAGATTCAACTTTCCACCCTAATTGTTATGCTCTTTATATGACATGGAATGAAAAACTATTTAATAATTCAAGGATAAACACAAAACAGAGCCATTACACAAGCGGTTTCAGAATTCTGGCCCTATGTAAATAAATATATATTTTTACTATGATTGTTATAATAACAGTAAATAGAAAACAATGCATTATTATTATAACAGTAAATAATATTATTACAAAATACTGCTTACAAAGCCATTCATTTAGCTGTGGAAACCGATCGTTCTTTGCCATGTGTTCAGTGCATGCTCCTACCAGCCAACAATGCAGGACAGAAATGCAAGAGCTCACATACTGGCACACCAAAAGGAACTTGGCCCAAGATCCAATCCACAAGCCACTGAGATAAATGTCACCACAAAATGAGCTCTGTCTACAGCTCGACAATAGCAATTGCTGATAACAGCCATAGAGTTTCGTTGTTTTGTTACCTAGTATCTGTAGTAAACCCATTTAGCGAAGCTGTAGCGTAAAAACCCCATAAGAGCAATTCCTGAAAGAAACAATGAGATATTGTCAGTAAAGACAGTTACAGAACATGGTGCAGGGTAAACGCTAACCATGTGGTCCAGGGTTGAAGACAACACAGAAGACAATTTTTACAGCACTCCATAATGCTGCCACATTTTTATTTATAGAAATTTAGCTGAAAACGTAAGAGATTGATAAGTGAAAAATGCATTAATAGATAGTATTACAAATACCTTTATTAATTATGACCTTGTGTAGGTAACATTTAAGAGGATGGTATGACGGACCTAATACTTTTGTGACAGAAGCCAAAAATGCAGTGACAGACAGTATTAGTAACGACAATGAAGATCAGCCAGATGAAACAGAGACTCAACAGGTGCATTTATACCATTTTATATACACTGCATAATAATTATAGGTTAGAGAGAATATACAAGTAGTGGGAGAACAAACAAAAGAGTACTACTTCCAAAAGGATGGGCACATACACTTATGAAGACCATTTACAGCTTGTTACAAATAACTAGCATAGTAGCCCACACAAACAAATTCTACAAAAGTCTCTGAAAACAACAGTTTGTAGTACAAACGATGAACAAACAAGCACACAGCCAGTAAGGTAGTTACTCACACACGGACACAAACACACACAGACATTTTTACGATAATATCATAAAAAAAGTATTGGGGTATCTACTTCTAGTTCAAATCACATAACAATTATTGAATTATTATTACTTAGACCTTGTCAGTTGTGTCACAGTTACTGGAGTGTAAGAATCACTGTAACTGTACAGAACAAGAGTGACATAAAGAATCCATGCTACATGCAGTCAGACCCCATGAGCTGTTGGACACACTGAGAAGGTGTTAGAGAAGGGCAGCTGATCTTTGGGGTGTGCGGTTCTCTTGCCGGCTTAAAGGCAGTGTCGTGTTGCCAAGCATGAGAGGGTACAAACATGTACACAACACCCATAGAACACATTTCAGCAAATTCTGTCTGCATTAAAAACAATTAGGCCTTATCCCCCAGGCACTGGAATATCTGAACTTAATATAGATAGGGTAGGAAAAACAAAGCCATATGTTCTAAAAGGATTTAAAGCATTAGATGATATTTATCAGCAAAACAGTATTTTCAAATCCTCCTTTGACTGAGAGGCAGCTGTTTGAGAGAAAAGCAACCTGTTACTTATCAGAAAGAAAATTAAAATGCAGTAGGGCTAGAAATAACCCGGGCAAAAAAAAAAAAAAAAAGAAGAATGTAGCTCCAGTGGGTTTCACTCGCTTTAACAACTTACAAATAATAGCTATAGTCAGCGTAATTCATAATGGTAAATACAGGATTTGTTTCCCTCTGGGCCATTCTCAGATCCATTCCTGATAACACATTTATATAGGTGTTCGGCCTTACACATATTTACTCTTTATAAGTGAATGCCCAAAAGAAGGCAGATTTAACAATCAATTCCCTAACTAAGCTCAACACAAGCAGATGCATCAGTGTGAATGACTTCATTAAACATTTCAAACATTATACCCTATATTATTATTATTATTATTATTATTATTATTATTATACCCTATTATTATACCCTTATACCCTCATAACATTAAAACTGTCAAGAAATTTGCAGTACTAATCAATAACATTTTCAGTGACAAAAGTTTTATGCAGCCCCATTACTAGTCCATGAAAGCTATAATGTAGCATTTGTTACAGCATAGTTGGCACCAAACTGCAGTTACGACATGCCATAGGATCATCTTCTCATGTGAGCAATAGAAGGCCTCCAGCTGCTTGCCTCCCATTAACACCACCATACCAAGAAGTCCTGCCCTCCCCAGTCAGGCATTTAATGCCGCAAACAAGCACATTTTCTCTGCACAAGTAACAAAATCTAGGCACACGAGTGACCTTGCCAGAATGTCTTTCGTCCAGCAAACAGAAACACCTGCAATAATTACGCTCATTTTCTTATGTCTTTAAGAAAACCAGATATTAGGAGGCATGATTTGAATCCTTATTAGCACAGACATGGGTTTCCATCAAGCACACATTTACCAAACAATCCCACAGCCCAATTACAAAGTGTATGAAATGAGTTCTAAAACGATTCCCTTCATAAGCCTGGACAAGTGATGGCAGGTTTAATTCAAGTACTCCCAGTTGCTTAAAGTCCAAACACAACCTGATTTTGTTCTTCTTCCATCAGAAGTGGTCTGATCTGTTTGTGTTGGATGTGCTGCTTGCTTTATTGTAACCCCTGTTAGTGTAGGTTATTAAAAGGTAATGAAGACTAGTGAAGAGGCATCACAGACGGCATTAACCCTTTTAGGTTAAATAAGAAACAAGTTCAGTACACTCTTGCAAAAGTGTAATGGAATAAACACCATGACCTCATAAGTTTACATTTTATTACTGATAAGTGACCTTCTATAGGCACAACAGACCAAATTCATTGAATAGCTATACCCGACTAATGTTTATTTGATCATTCCACAAATCCTTAATTTTGAAGCGTGATCCTCGTAAAAAATTTAAATAATTATGTTACTAAGTATAAGCTGCATTTATTTAGCACCTTTCTAATACCCAAGGTTGCTTTACATCAGGTACTGTCAAGAGTAGTAGTCTTAAGACAGCAGGATAGAGGGGAGAAAAGGAAGGATTGTGGCAGAGATTTGAAAGAAGAGTCGTAAACTTAGTGGCAATGAGTTCCATAACTTGGATGTCATGACACGTGTGTGTACATTATTCCCTAGCAAATGCAGTATATGGTGCATGCAACACTTGCAGGTGTGTAAATCAAGCTTGTAACTGATCCATAACATTTCTCTTCTGTGCTACAGATGGAAAGCAACTGACAGCAACAGTGAATTCTGAATCCTTTTCTGGCAATAATGCAATCTTTGGTTACCAGTTACAAATACATTTATTCATTCCTTAATTTTCATACGTAGGTGACCCATTAACCCCTCTTCCAAATGATGAAATTGGTTCTTGGGGAGACATATGTGATGTTCTTTGGTCAAAATACAGGGTGAGTCAAAAGCCATAGTACACCCTTATATTTTAGAAACCAAAGGGAAAATCACATATCTGAAAACATCTGCAAGTAATGGGTGAGTATCTTATTGGCTATGTCCGGAAAATGGGCAGCCTCTTGAAAGCCTTCAAATTTGATCAAGTTTTTCAAATGGGTTGGTGGACATGTAGCATGTCAAAATAGGCAAGAATTGTCTCAGAAAAAAGATTTGCAATATCTCCTGTGGTTCAAAAGTTGTCAACACAGAAATTTCAAAACATTTGTTGTTCATGGCAGGTAACTGAAGATGGAATTGTTTATTCTGATTTCTGGGGAATACAGCTGCCGTATCATAGCTGCAGACTTCAACAACCCACACCCAGAAACATCACCAATTTCCCACAGCACTGTTGCATCCCTCATACCTAAATTCATAGAAGCCAGTACTGTGGACGACAAGCCACATAGTGGTCGTTCAAAGACTGCTATTGAAAAATAAACCTCAACAATGGTTTTGGCAGCCTTAGTGAAAAGTCCACAATGCATGCGGCATGGCCTGTGACTTTCGATTGGCTTTTGCCCTATACTACATAAGAGCACATTTCAGAGCCCTGATCAAGACTGGTACAATTTGAGTGCATGTTCATTTAAAGGTTAATAAGCCACTGCTCATGCCACCGCACTCAAAGTTACTTAAAATTTTTGTGAATCTCTATAAAATCAGCAGTAATAAACACATTTCGTCTCAGACATTCAACTAACAAACTAATAGTAATATTATTGTAAAGAAGCAGCAATAACTTTGTAAGTTAATTAATACCTTTAATTGGTTTAAAGGGTTTTTAATTGCTGTAAATTACTGATACAAAGTCTGAACCATACTGATCACAAAAGCAGTGTAATTATAAGGTATAATTGTTGCATTGTTTAACATTCTACCATTTAACATGTACTATTTGCCCCTTCACAAATTTGTTTCAAACCATACGTATAGATACTCAGACGGATGGGTGATTCAATTCTAATACGAATCTTTGTGATGCAAAAAGAAAATTCTGACTGGCTTGTTGAATTTCATGTTTTCTGAGTAAAACATGGCTGGACTGACAAAAGATGTTGTTGTATATGCACAAGGATTTAAAAAGTCTGTTTTATTTAATATGAAACCTTTGATCTTATGCGGGGTCATGGAGAGCTGGTTCCTAATTGGAAAGACAAGGCACAAAGCAGAAACCAACCACAAACATGCTAGCAAATGTGGCATATGCGCATGAACACGCACACACACAAACACGTAATAAACTTGCAATCAAGCAACCGGTTTTGTTAATAACTAACAAAATGATTATGTGATTGCAATTATTATCAAATTTACAATTTCTTATATTTTTTTTAATACAGCACTTAGAATGTTTTAAGAAAGATATGTGACTTCACTAACACACACGGAATAATGTGTGAAAGAATGCTGCAGCTGGAATGAAGCAGGTGATGATTGAACATTGGTTAAAATGGAAGTGTATCTATACTGCTCACAAAAAAATAGGTTATACTTCAAAATTAAATATCCATTAATGAAATATCCCCTATTGTTTGTGAGCAGTGTATTTCATCAGTCAGGCATTGGATGGTTAACTTGAATGGTTTAGATATGGTTTTGCTGTACACTGACAGTTCATTTCAGTGTCTAATATAAGTCTATATTTAGGGTCTAATTTTTCCACATTAAAACTTATGAGTAAATATATTCAGGGTCTTTTTTCCAAGGCAGGCCACTTGTAGGTCTGCTGATATGAAGAGCTGTGTAAATCACTTTATGCCAGAGTGCAGCTGTCAGTCATTATATAGGATCACAAAGCATGTAGCACCCTAACATACAGCATAGCATGGCTTTTCCCAGTGGTGACTTTCACCATATAACCTTACTGAAGGTTTGTTTCATCACTGAACTGCAGATCTATAGTCAATTCTATAAACGCGCCATTCTTAAAGGCTAGGCAGGGAGGCAGACCTTGTTGTCACTTAAGGTCATCAATTACAGCAAATTATTCTACATGAAGATAAATGTCTCTGTTTTGTGGTTTTCACAGCTACGTGTCCAAACATATCCTGATACTGCAACGTTATTTATGCAGATGGTCCAGCCACGATTTCTCTGAGACTGCAAGGAAAGCTCAGCTTCCCCTAAAATGTCAAAATTGTAATGGTCAAATATGTACAGTTGTGTTAACATTTCTTTGACTACAAATGTGTTAGAAACACATCTCAAAGTTGAGTTCATTCAGGATCGGCAACTTGTTGTTGCCGGTTTTTTCCCCAATCCCTTTCCCCTTCCCCCGTAGCTTCTCTTTTGTCAATGTCATTATAAGTGCTTATTTAGGGTTTTTTTTCGTGCTCACATACTGTACTCCTCGGAGGATAGTAGATGGGTGGGGCTTTTTTAAATCTCCAATCTCTAGACGTAGGAAGACGAGGTTCGAAGTAAAGAGACAAGCCTCAGAAATTCTGGGATAGATTTATGGACTGATGAGACTTATATTTACCTTTACCAATGAGATAGAAAGACTGAAGTTTGGAAAAAGAAAGGAAAAAAAAGAATCTGCTCATGTTCCCAAATATACAAGTTCATCTCTGAAATACAATGGAGGGAAAGTCATGGCGGGGACTTGTATGGCTTCTTTTGGGATGGGCACATTAATCTTTATTGATGTCACGCATTACGGCAGCAGTACAAAGAAATCAGAAGTCGACTGAAACATTTTATCTGTCAAATTTATAAAATATATGCAACAGCACTGACTGCTAGATAATTCATTATGCAGCAAGGTAACGACCCTAAACACACTTTCAAAAGTACAAAGGAGTTTATCAGGGGCACGAGGTGGAAGGTTTTGGACTGGCCTTGGCAATCTCTTCATATTTTAACCCTACAGAGCAAGCATTTTCCCTGCTAAAGAGGAGCGTGATGGGAGTAACCCACCAAAACAAACATCAACTGATAGAGGCTGCAGTGAAAGTCATCACAAAAGAAGAATGCAAACGTTTACAGATGTTAGTGGGTAACAGGCTTAATGCAGTTCTTCCAAGCAAAGGATTTGCAAATAAACACTGTGTTAAGTCTCATTTAGTTTAATCGATTTTAGGTTTATCTGTTCCAATACTTTTTCCTCACACAAAGATTAGGCTAAAACAAAATCTGCTATCTTCTGAACAGCATTCATCTGCAGTCATTTGCTCAGATCCAGATGTAACTACCTGGAAATAAAAGCTAAAATGCTGATCTTATGTCTCATAATCATCTTTTAATGTCAATCCCAAATGTTTTCAGTCTGCAGCAAAAATATAATACTTTGAAGGGAGTGTACATAATTAGGCAAATGTTTGACACAATTTGCCTACAGGTTTATAAGAACGCAAAATTAATAAACGAGTGTTCAGAGCAAATAAGCTTTGCTTATGCAGTCAAAAGTCACAGCCATTTTTTGGGAAAATTACATATCTGAATACCCCAGCAAGTAATGGAAAAAAAAAAAAAAAAAACGCCATATTTTATCATGGGCACATTTTTCCAATGAGAAGGTGGTCATGTAGCATATCAAACCAGAACTGTCTCAGAAATCAAAAGTTATCAACTCAGAAAGTTCTACAATTTCGTTGTTCGTCACAGGTAACTGAAGATGGAATTGTTTATTCTGTCCAGGGAATACAGCTGCCGTATCATAACCACAGACTTCAACAACCCACACCCAGAAACATCACCAATTTCACACAGCACTGTTGTATCCCTCATGTTCAAATTCTGAGAAACCGAGACCGTAAATGACAAGCCAGGTTTTGGCAGCCTTTGGGAAAAGTCTACGACACAGCACACGGCATGACCTTTGAATTTTGACTCACCCTATATTGTGTCATATCGTACAACACAATCAGATGTTTCTAAAAAACGTCTTGATTTTATCATTTTCCGTACCTGCTTGATCAAATGTGCCCAGATGGCAGCATAGTCCATCACAGCGCACATGAGCGCACACCCGGTCACTCTGGAGATGCCAAATGACCTAGAACATCTTTGGATTATGGGAGGACCCCCAGGACCATAAAGGGGTAGCAGTCAGCAACAATACACAGGTAGGCAGTGGCAATTGAACGATGCATTAAGAGGCCCAAAATGTGAAAAGAAAATTTCCCCCACACCATTACACCAGCAGCAACAGCTTGAACCACTGATACAAGGCAGGATGGATCCATGCTTTAATGTTCTGACTGCATGCATACACAAGGGGAACATACCAACTGGCAACACACAGGCAGAAATCGAACCAGGGATCTCTGAAGTCTGTAAGTGACCGCACTAAGATGCCATCCTTAATTGTAGCTTAACTGTTTTTTATTTCACAACTGCAAAATTATTATTTAAATTATTTTTAAAATGTATTTTGTTTTATTCACAGTCTAGACCGTGATAATTATATAATTACACTTTTTTTTACAGTATTCGACATGCAAGTACAACTGTGTTATTGACCTTTCCTATCTCTACTGCTCACAAAAATTAGCGGATATCTCGTCATGAAATATCCCCTAATTTTTATGAGCAGTGTATGTTTGTTGATATTGCATTTGTCACGCCAGGCCTACGCGGGTTTTGATAAGCAAAGTCTCACGCAGGATCAAGCACGTCACAGGTTAATGCGTCAGTTCTTTACACTCCCCGTAAAAACCCGTGTTTTTGGTTTTAATCGTGCACAGTCTTTCTCCACGTTTAACATGAGTGACCAGGAGACACCAAGAGACAAGATCATACCTTGTTTTTGACGCTACAATGGCAGCAAACAGTCCACAGGTACTTGAGGGTCCTCCACAGGAGGATGATGAAGAGACCCCCGAAAAACGTCACCATGGACGAGGCGAGGAAAGCCCACCACATGCGCTGCCCATTATCGCACGGCACGTCAGGGGAGAACGGGATGATCACATCCATCTTGGATATGGAGACAGAAGAGTCCGGGGTTTTGTGGTTGTTGCTATTAGTCATTCTAGAGCTGCCGCCGCTGCCACGGGAAACGTTCGGATCTGCCACGGCTAGCATCGGGTAGCTTTGGAGAGCTCCTGGCAGCGCCCCCAGCCCCAGCCATCAGCCATATTGCTTCAGATAGTCCTCTCCACGCAACTCTTGCCCTCTGCTAGCCCAATGTCGCTCTGTTCCGAGATATCGAAGATGAGATACCGAAATGGTGGCTTGACCTAAAATGAGGAGACAAACAGCAGGTCGGCGTCCCTCTTCGGGAGGCATTTAAATTCGGACCAGCGTCACCTCACGTCTTCATTATGACATGCTTTCTAAAGTCGTCTACAGAATAAAGACAACTGGCAATCAGAAAACCCGTATTATGTTCCTCGACGCCGTTTTTCGTCGCCGTTCTTAAATACACAGCTTATATAGACCCAAACCGAACGCGGAGCGCTTCTTTAAGCTCCAGCTCGTCCGAGTTCACTGTCTTGTGCCATCCAGCGACAGTGCTGCCATGTCGTTATTTCTCCACTGAAAACCACTACTTTTAAATTCGGACGGAAAACAAACGCTTCTAAATCCGTTCTGAGCAGGAGCGCTGTTGCGGTCTGTGTGAATATAGCGCTCTCGGCGAGAGCTGAAAAGCCGTACACTGCTGCGCGTCCCTCAACCGCTTCGCTCACGCGCGCACGCAAACAGACGCGCGCGCACACCGAGCGGATTTACAGGTAGCAGGGCGGAGCTACGACGCTGTAATGAAGATGGCTGGAGTCGTTAGGTCGCTCCCTGACGCGCTCTTCTACTCAAATGGGTTGACCGTGGTGTGTTTATACAGACCTTGTAAACGGACAGCTTTGTCAATGCACCGAGTCGCCGTAGGTTTTAAATAGGTTTTCTAGACTTCTAGCAGATTCGGTCAAGACAGTCTTTAGTCATGCGAAATATCTCGTTTTTCTAACGGTATATTAAAAGTACCGTAAATCACTGGCATTTCTAAAAGAACACACAAACACGTGATGTCGCACATTGAAAGCGTAAACTTTATGTATGGGCCACTTTATTATGTACACCTGTTCAACTGATCCTAGACTCAAATCTCCAATCAGACAATTACATGGCAGAAATTCAATGCATTTAGGCATGCAGACTGGTCAAGAGAGTCCTGAACATCATGCACAGTCATCTCTATGATTTACAGAGAATGGTCAAAAAAAGAGAAAAAAATCCAGTGAGCAGCAGTTCTCTGGTTGAAACTAGGTCAGAGAAGAAGAGGCCAGACTGATTTGAGCTACAGAAAGGCAGCATTAACTCAAATGACCACTTTTCTTAACCAAGGTATACATGAGTGCACAACATGTCTGCCTTTGCTGTGGAGTGACACACTTCCCCACCTACTTGTGTTTTGATCTGGAGTCTGGCCAATACTATAATACTATTCATTAACTCCCAGTGGTAATATGAGGGACACTTACAACTCAGCGATGTGTGCAGCACATCCTGCTACCACGTTTTGCCTCTCATGGCAGGACTTTAAAATGGCATTTTCTGCCAGACAATGCTTGTCCACGTGTGTTGCCAGCCGTACGATAATTTTGCCCTCTGTATGATGTACGATCAATAATCCCAAAAAAGGCCAAATATACAATAATTTCACCATTCTGTATATGTGTGGTTGTAATCAGTTGTAATTAGCCTGTCGCAGCTGTCTGTCTGAGTTTTTTTGTGAACCCTGAAGGCATTTGTTTCTGGATATTCCAGCCAATCGTGCTTTTCTAAGAGAATAGTCCGAACAGTCCGCTGCGCCTGCCCCATGAGTGAGGAAAAGAAAGAAAAAAAGCTGTGAGTGCCAGTTAGATGCTATTCAACACTAGAGTAGTTATATCAATAGACTTATTTTGGTTATGATGAGTGTACAATAATTTCCCTCAAATACGATAATTTTATGTCTCTAGTACTAAAATTTTACATTTCTTAGCTGGCAACACTGCAAAACATGCAAGCATTCCCAAGGTTGCACTTCCTTGGGGTATCCGGTTGCCAGATTTATCGCCCATCGATCGTTTATGGGACCCGCAACGTCTGTGGACAAATGTGCCAGAGGATAGCATACAAAACCTGTATGCCTCCATGTCCAACCCTATGTATCCAAGCTACAGGCAGCCCTACAGGGGTATTGGAATCTCCTTTCAACTGTTGTTTTAACAGAGTAATCAATTACATGTACCATTAATTACATTCACACGCAAAGTTATATTTGATTCTTCAAGATTATTTACTCCTGAGCCAGATTACTCACTTTCAGGAACATGCCAAACTGTACACAGAGTTATTACCAGTAAGAACTGAACCCTGGTGACAGGAATCATGAGTTTCACCACTGTACCAGTGTACTACAGTAATACAGTCAAATATTTATGTATGCCAAAAAGTTACACTCCCAAACATGGGTAATAGTATGAAGTTTGTCCAAATGTGAGGTCGGGCACTGATGTGCAAGCCAAGTTCTCCTCCAAAGTCAGCAAATCATTTCTTTGTGGATTTAGATTTAGAAGGATGGAATGTTGATGATCAGACTTGGTTGGGGAGGTCAAAACATACAAAATCATACCAAGAGACAACTAAGGTGCAACTCACCCTGGTAATACTGTCCTTCTGTGGAGATTCCATGCCTTGACTGAGTCACACAGAATTCACACTATCACTATTATCACTAAATAGAAAGGCTGTGTGTAAATACATTAGCCCATATACTGAATTAATACAAACGGTTTGCTGGTCTAACAGGGCATCCATCACAAGCTTCTGCAAGTAATTTACAATGCGCTGTATAAACACAGTTGAAAGTGATTAAGTCATGTATCAACATGACACTGACTTACTGACATGTACCATGTTTATGGTGTAGGCTTACAATCTGGAAGACACTGTTGCTTAAACTGGAGTAGCTTCTGTATATAAATAACAGAATATTTTGAGGAGGCAGTAAAACAGTTGGAGGAAGTTCAAAGATATGATAGACCCATCATCTTGAACTACATCCCAGTGGATGAATTACATAATATGTATGTGTGAATATATATCATCATAATTAGTATTCAGAAGTGTCAATTTTTTTCGCGTAGGGCCTGTAATAAACGGTTATGTTCAATTCATAATAAGAAAGTGTAATATCACCAAATACGTAGTTTATCACGACAGGAATAGGAATGTGTCACATGGCTGTAGTGGGATTTAACGCAACTCACGTTTATTATCTACTGTCACCAGGGAGGAAGCCTTCTCTCCTCCTACTGGACGACTAAAGAAATGCAGATCTACACAGGTATCTTTTTTTAATAGTTCAGATCAATAATCATAGTTATGGTTTGTAGTATTTTGTATTAGTGACTTGTGGGCATAAGTGCGTTCCCGTTCATTCTAGGAGACAACTTCTTTGGTGTCGCACAAATCATGTTGTTGCAGACCATAGTCAACTACAATCCACAGACTCACAAGCCCAAAGTCAGAAAATGTTAAAACATTATGGGAAATGCAAATTTAAAAAGGTGATTCTTGTTTTTTTTTTTACTTTTAATTAATTACATAGTTTGAACCCACTTGTTAAAAAAAGTTCAGGCCACTATCACATAAAAAAATGTGGACAGTAAAGCATTTACCAATCTGTAATATTGCCATGCATTCTCCCAACACTAAAAAAGAGATTTTGCCACCGAGTGATTAAAGTGGGTTTTTTTTTTGGCAAATTCCTTATGCAAACATGTCTTAAGGTGTCCAGTGGTACGGAGTTGTCATCATTCTCCACACATTATTGAGGACAGGTCAAGATGGTTCTTTATGTCATCATTTTTTTAAACAATCTGCAATGCTGATTGTCTGACCATAACACTTCAACTGATGGTTTATTTCTGTTTCCATGGTTGAGCAGCTGCATTCAAGCCATACATCAACAAGTGCAAAAGCGTCAGATCAAGTGGTATAAAGCACGCCGCCTCTGGACTCTAGAGCAGTGGAGGCATGTTCTGTGGAATGACGAATCGCACTTCTCCATCTGGCAATCTGATGGACGAGTCTGGGTTTGGCGGTTGCCAGGAGAACGGGTACTTATCTGACTGCATTGTGCCAAGTGTATGGTTTCAGGAGCAGGACTTGGGCCCCTTAGATAAGGAACTCTGAATGCTTCAGCATACCAAGAAATTTTGGACAATTCCATGTCCCCAACTTTGTGGCAACAGTTTGGAGCTGGTCTCTTCCTCTTCCAACATGACTGTACAAATGTACAAAGCAAGGTCCATACAAACATGGATGGCAGAGTCTGGTGTGGATGAACTTGACTGGCCTATTGAGTCCTGACCTCAATAGATAGAACACCTTTGGGATGAATTAGAGCAGAGAGCCAGGCCTTCTTGTCCAACATCAGTATGTGACCTCAAAAATGCGCTTCTGAAAGAATGATTAAAAATCCCCATAAACACACTCCTAAAACTTGTGGAGAAGAGTCTTCCCAGAGGAGTTGAAGCTGTTCTAGCTGCAAAGAGTGGACCAACACCATATAGAATGCTATGGATTAGGAATGGGATGTCACTTAAGCTCATATGTGAGTCAAGTCAGGTGAGCAAATACATTTGGCAATGTAGTATAATGTATATTATTTTCAAACATTTCATTCATTTTCTCATGCATTTGTTGGCAACCTGGAGATCCTCTGCCAATTTTTTGCAATGTGTTGCAGACCTGAAATGCAGGAACGGATGGTTATTTGCATAATACTTTACATTTATATCTGGAGGTTGTACATGGAATTCATGGATACTGTGAGGTGTTGAAATTGACACAGACAGAAGCTTGGGCAGGCTGGTGTGAAGAATTATTTGTGAAGAATGCTTGTTTATTTTGATCATTTAATGTCGCTATTGGCATCAGTGTCCATTTCAGCGACACAAGGTTAGAACTACGCACAATGTTATCTAGAAACTAGACATCTATGTACTGCTCACAAAAATAGGGGGTATTTCAAAATAAAATATCCCATGAAGGAGTATCCCCTAACTTTTGCGAGCAGTCTATATACACATACATATATACACACTCAAGTCAATGCCAATTTAGCATAATCAATTAACCTAATAATGCATGTCTGTGGTCCAAAAAAACTAGAGTAAACCCAGACAATGGGAATGACAAACACTCAGACTTCATACAGAAAGGACCCAGACTGCTCCACCCTGGGACTGAACTCACGACCTTCTTGCAGTGAGGCGGCAGTGCTACCCACCGAGCCGCCTATGTGAAGAATGAATGACAAATGATTGAAAAATGAACTAAAATGACATAAGCCAGGATCTTATGGCAACATATTTTGCAGCCTGGTACCATTTCAGTTCAGCGGGACTGAAAGGTTTTTGTACATGATCTGTAATGTTGTGGGTTTACATGCAAATGCGCCGAGATACTGAGACAGCAAACATATGAGTAGAGTGCATAAAAGCAAACTTTTTCTGAGAGATTCTGCACTGAAGTGTGCTCTTTGTTTTCTTTCAAATCTCAATGTTTGTGGCATGCTTTTGTTAATGTAAGGGTTTAAATAAATACAAAATAAATACATTTGTTTAATACAGTTTAGATTTCTCACATATTCAATGTGAAAATAACTGTATTAACCACAAAGTCAACAAACGTGAAGTTACGACAATGCTGCATGAACCATTTGTACCCTTCTCATTTATAAAGGAGGAAAGAAAGGTAATGGAGGTCATTTGATTTTATTTCATTACAAATGATCATCAGGAAAGCAAACGTAAAGTCAAAGAAAGTTGTTTGATTACACAATTGATATTCCAACTCAATTATTGTTATTGAGTAGCAAGTGACATTCACGGGGGCGAACGGAAGCATGTCAAACTGGATAAGAGTACCACACATTGATCGTTAAAGTAGGGTGTATGATCACCTGAGAGTGTCAAAACACACTGACAGTGGAGGGGCATGGACAAGATCAGATTGTCCAGCAGTTCTTGTGGGATCCTCTTTGCATACATTTTCGTACCCTCATCCACTTGACTTCCATACAGAAGCACTTTAACGTTCTACAATGACATGCTGTTTAATCTGTTCATTGATGAACCACTACAGGACCACTATAGATCATGTACTTTTTGGGTAATTAATCATTCTTAGCACTACAGTAACACATGAACAAGTAAGAAATGATGGTGTGTTAGTGTGTTTTGCTGGTATGAGTGGATCAAAAACAGCAGTGCTGCTGGAGTTTTTTTTCTTTTTAAACAGTGTGCACTCACTGTGCACTCTACGAGACACATCTATCATATTTCTTTACCTTGTAGATGTAGACAGTAGCGCAAGTCATCCGCTAATCCTTTATCAGTGCTCACAGGATGCCATTGGATGGACATTTTCGGTAGGTGGACTATTTTCAGTCCAGCAGTGTTTAAAAACTCCAGCAGCACTGCTGTTTTTGATCCACTCATACCAGCACAGCACACACTAAAACGTCAGTGTCACTGCAGCGCTGAGAATTATTCACTACACCAACACAACCTGACCTGTGGTGGTTCTGATCATTAGAGAACAGAGTTAAGGGAATTAACAAAGCATGTAGAGAAACAGATCTGAAACTCTAAAACTAAAAAGTGGTTAAGTGGAACCAATAAAAAGAAACAAGGTGATGTACCTACTAAAGTGATCAGTGAGTGTACAATAACAATAAATTTATATTTTCTTGGATAATGGAAGCACTTCAGCAGCAATTATTTAAAATGAAAAAATATTGACTTGGCATCCAGTATGATGTCATGATGTCTAATGACTGGTTAAAGAATGGATCAGACTAAAGTAAAAACCAAGGTAGTGTTTCAAGAATGTAATGCATCGCTGATATTATCTAACCGCATAATTACAGTGACATTGAATTATATGTATTATAAAACAGAAGGGGCTGACGAAAATAATACACCATTCCTGAGTAAGTAGACAGCCCTCAAGAGATGTCCCGCACATCAATGTTAAAAATTAACACCTCGTAATACTCACGCTAACTCAAGATGTGAGACAGTCCATCACTGCAGAAGAGGAGCTAGTAATACGACTTTTCCACACTCGGTTACAACACACATGGGCAGGTAATGGAAGAGCCCTAAAGAGTAAAGCTTGTTGGCTCAATGAAAAGTCCTCTACTAAAACACCACTGAGACTGGATATTATAGTGTGATACAGAAATGACTTTAATTCTCATGTTAATGTGTTTAACATTTCATACAAATCACAATTCTTTTGTAATATTAAAAATCCCAATCAAAAAGTAGTACCTGCCATCTATTTATTGTTCCTACAACACAACCGTGTCGGCTGAATCCCTCTCATTTAAAAGCTTATGCTACCTATTATGGAAAACACTATACATGAATATCAATCAAAACAATGTGTGTAATGTCAAAACAATAGGCAATGTCGGGACTGATTTTCCTTAAGAAACACTGTGCAATAAGACATCCCTTTTTAAATGAGAGTTTACATTGTTATGGTTCGTTTTTTTTTTTTCTAATGCAAGCTTAAAAGAGACAATGAATGAAATGTGTGGAACAGGACTGATACACAAACATTAAACACAAAAGTAATATGTATAGTACCTATTTTCAACCTGTACTGGAAACCTAAGAACAGCTATTGTTTAGGGTCCATAATATTGCAAGTGCAAGTAGAAATAAAAGAAATAAAAGAATTGGACACGTTACATTTTGGCACATTGACTCAATGGTACTACTGGTCTGAATAAATGATGCAACTGTGCCTTCTGAATAAAAAAAATAAATACACATGAAAAATGACTAACATTGAAACAACCCAAGAGACCCAATTTACCCTGCATCTCTTCCTTCCATTGGCGTTCCTCAGTGGGTACATATAAAAAGTGACAGATAAACACAAAGAGCGAAGGGGGGAAAAAAAAAAGAAGAAAAGGAACATGCTTATATCTGCTAAGACCTGACTGGACACCTTCGGCACTCCCCTAGGACAACAGCCTAGTAAAAATACATTTCATATACATATTATATTTAACTATAGATCTATATTTAGAAGTTTGCATACATGGTAAGTAACTGCCTCTACTTTGGAAATGTATGCAAGAATACAAGGGTTAATATTCTCTTTGAAACACGTTCTCCTCTATGAAAGAGTTAACACAGTGGTCTGTCTAGCCCTGGAGTGCAGTCTGAGGAGTTGCAAACGCCACCCCTTTCACTTCCATATCAAACCATTGTCATTCGCTCAACAGATCTCCAAAGGCACTTCCAATTGGCCTTTATTAAACGCTTAGTTGCTGTATCGTCAATGCTAAACATATGCACTATGACTCAAACCAAACGGCAGTACATTTGTACGAACAAGCTTAGCAAACGTTACTCTTTCCTAAGAGTCTTCAGTCCTTTAACTGATTAGGAAACATACACATACATACCATTTTGGTAAACTGGGTTGGGAGATGGGGCTGAATTTGATCTGAGAGTGGGAAGAGGTTACGTGGGAGAGGAGTTCGTTAAGATGGGGGAGTACACATTCAGGGAGACGATAAATAACAATTCACTGACTAATTCTTCTGTAAACAAGTCTTAGATGCAGCATTACTAATTATTAGATGTCTGTCAGGAAGACCAAAGGAAAACAATGAAAACTTCAGTGCTATAATCCTGCATTTGTCAGCACGCGGACACACACTTACACACTTTCTCACACGCACGCTCTCACACGCACGCTCTCACACGCACGCTCTCGCACAGAGGCTTCGTTACAATTAAACATAAAATGTTACGATTAAACAAACGAATAATGGAAGGAAAAGAGGATCACTATAAAGCCGCAATGCTCTCTGTAGTGTACCTTTATGTGTAGTGCGATTTTAAAGCATAGTGTTTTGTAAGCTCAGGTGTGGGAGGCTGTAAGCCGACAGGACATCTCGGCCGCTTAAGGAGAGCCCAGAGGAGTCCACAGAACTTTACTCTGCTCCTGATCCACTATAGTCACGATTTGAGTGCAAATGTAGGGCAACGTGCCTCCTTGGACAATACCTGTCAATAATGATAAGGGGAAAAAAAAAAAAAAGCTTATAAAGCAACAACGGCTTGAATTGAAACGAGATAAGACTATGAGACGTAGAACCCTTTCCCCACCTGTAAAGAATTTGCTATACTCTTGCTCAATCTTCTGTGCAACCTCAAACTGCTCCTTGGAATGTTTTTGAGAGACTTTATCCCGTAGATACACTGGATCTTTCAGCTCTCTACACAGGGCAGGGAGAAAAAGGCAGGTCCAGTACTGACACTTCCATAATCATTTTGTCAAAGCATTTAACACTAGCAATGATCTTTTAGTATTCTCATTGTACATGTGTGTGTGTGCATTAAAATAGAAATAAGCACATACACATGCTAGTACGTTACGTAACCCATGTGGGGATTTTACATAGACATTATTAATGTATTAAGGTAATGACACATATTAATGTAGTTAATTAGTGCTACACCTAACCCTAACTGTACCCTAAAGCACATCATTTGGCTCTAGGTTGTCCAAAAGAAAAAAAACAAAGTTACAGTTTCGATTAAATAACATATGTGCCTATGGGGAACAGGAAGATCTCCCTTGACATTTGGTCCCCACGATCTACTATAAACACACCTACACATCTATGCCCACTACAGTCGTTATTCAGGTATGCATCGTTTAACGTCTGTTTAACATATTGTGTTCTGCGATACAGGACGTTGACCGAAATGGACGCTGACTGGACATTACCACAGTGTTTTATTTTGAGCAATACTATTAATCAAAATGCAATATGAAGCCATTCAGCACTGTAGTGTACTGTACTGTACAGTAATTCTTATGTTTGTATCTTTTATAAACACTTTGCCTTTCTCTTTCTGCCAGGAGGCGTTGCAAGGGATCACTCGTACTCGTTTTCTGTCATTCAGATGTGAATTATACGCACACATTTTTTATTCCTATGAGCTCAGCTGTTAAAGTGTACCGATGTTGATCGGATGAACGTTAAACGCCGCATACCTGTATTCGGCGCATAACAATCTGAACGAAAAGTTAAATCTTTGAAAATGTACATGCATTTTAGAATTTATGATTGAGTATTGGGCACTACAGAAAATTGGGTAAACACATCTGTGGAACTGATGATGTCAAATGCTTTGTTTGTTTGTTTATTTGGTTTATTTAACGTCACTATCAGCATCGGTGGCCATTTTAGCGACGCACACAATGCCATATCTATACACAAGGTTATCTTCAAGACTAGTCACATATACACAATCAAATCTGTGTCAATTTAGCATAATCAATTAACCTAACAGACACGTCTTTATACCTTGTACCCGGAGTAAACCCACGCAGACATGGGGAGAACATACAGACTCTGCACAGAAAGGATCCAGGCTGCGCCACTCCTGGGATGTATCCCAGGACCTTCTTGCTGTGAGGCAGTGGTGTTACCCACCAAGATTGTTTAAGCTCAGTAGCTTGTTTAAGTTCAAAGTTTGCAGCCATGCTATAGCCTGTGGTTTGGACCCTTGTGGAGAAGGTTTCCTTATTATTCTGACTGTCCTGAACAGTCCACAGTCACCTGACCTAAAGCCCAATCAAGCATTTATGGTTCTACTTCAAGACAGGCAAGGTGAAGCACCAAGTAACATCACAAGATGCTCCTTGTCAGAGTCCATGTCAGTTCCCGTGCACACTGTCATTACAGCAGAAGGGGGAACACACCAAATACTAATATATTATAGAATACATCAATAAATATATATTTTTTTAAATATTAAGTATTACATTTAAGAAATTTGGAAAAAGTTCTCCACCATAGTTTGTTTCTGCATGTATGTTACTAAATCTAAAACAAACCTTTACAGCATTATTGACCTCAGAACTGTCAGTTATTTGACTATGAAGCGGTGAAACGTACACGAATGTATGTAACTTGTGCGTATGTATGTAATTTTGTACTGCAGAGTCATGCACGCATCTGCTGCCCCCTCGCTGGCTCTGCTTCAGGAGGGGATGAATAGCTTTTTCACAAAGCTCGAGCTGAGCTAATACAGCCATCTTCTTAAGAGTCAAGGCTTGCAATCCACAGTCAGCCCTGTAGGGTGTGCTGCTGCAACCCTGCAATCATGTCTCTGTGGGAATGCACTGCTCCTAACTAATAGAATGGCCCAGAGGGCATTATCCAGAATTCATTGAGGTCAACTATTACCTACTTATTTCTATATCAGCATCTATGCCTATAATCATGGCAAATACCTGGCATAAATATAGGTTTTAATCCTGCTATATCTATATTTATGCAAGACGTCACATTCAAGATGCACGGCCGAGGATATGTCTACTTACTTTATTTGCTTTGCATTTTTGTAGCGAACAAATATGACGATTGGGTAAATGTGAATGCTGTGAAGTCGTTCGATGGCATGCGGAGCAATGTCAAGCAAACAGTGGCAGTCCTATCAGGGAAAGACACGGCACAGAGAGACCAAGTCAGATCACATGATGAGAGAAAAAACAAACGGGCACAAATATCTATTTTACAAAAGAACGGGCACACTCAAAACCAGGGGCAATAATTCAGGAAAAGCTGCATGCACAAGATCATAATACAGTGTAAATCCACCTCATCTCAATCCATCTTACACAGCCCTTTAAATACAAAAAAAGGATTCAGCCCATTTTAAAAGACGTATTTGAAAGCTCACTTTCCAAACCACCTGAAGCACATGTACCAATGATATAGACTGCTCACAAAAATTAGTTGGTTTGTTTATTTGGCCTCTTTAACGTCGCCATCAGCATCAGTGGCCATCTTAGCGACACACACAAGGTAATATCTATAAACAAGTTCATCTCAAGACTCGTCATATAGACACGCAAGTCAATGCTAATTTAGAGTAATCAAGTAACCTAACGCATGTCTTTGGACTGTGGGAGGAAACCAGAGTGCCCAGAGTAAACCCACGCAGAGGCGGGGAGGACATGCAGACTCCACACAGAAAGGACCCAAGCCGCCCCACCCTGCGATTGAACCCGGGACCTTCTCCTCACAAAAATTAGGGGATATTTCATAATGATTTTATTATGACATCCCCTAAGTTTTATAAGCAGTGTATATCATTGGACTAGGGATGCAATAATTCTTATTTGTTATATGAGATATAAAAACTTTACGAACCAATGCATTTTATGAACGCAAACAAAACGTTCTTATTGCCTGAGGAAAACTGTTACTGGCAAAGCTATTCAAATTAAAAGGATAGATTTGTATACTGACTTTGGGTACTGCCTCAGTAATAACAAGGACAAAACAGACCGACCTTTTCTGTGATCTCCTTGATAGAGGCTACAGTAGTCACATCAAAGTGGCCACTTCTTCGTTTGTAGTCGATAAAAAGGCAGTCCTTTACTCCACGCTCGATGGCTTGCTGAGAGGCCTTCATCACCTCTGTATGACCACACAAGTCAAGGTCAGCTTAAATAGGTCTCAACATTACAATACCACTGCCTTGTTAATGATACAAGTACAGGGGTTTTAACAAGTGAAAATACTAATGTGTGCTACAATGAAGGAGTCCATACTCACCCAGTACACATCTACTGAATTTCCCCGGATACTCTTTAACAAGCATGTCTTTAACAGGCTCCACCAGTGGGCCCAGCAGTAGCACTGGCCTTGGTGATGTGCAGTCGACTTTCTGCACTCTCTGGTAGGCCAGGCTCACACAGTCTAAACAAATAACAGAAACCGATACTCGTGACTAACTGAAGCTGTGAGCCCTGCAGCAAACGTAAGGTTTAAACAGATCACTTGATTACCATTATAGTGGATACATCAGAGGTCAACTTACCCTCTAAAAATGGGATGGAGTCTGTGCTAATGGCGTCCAGGGCTAGTAAGTCTTTGCCATCTTTTGAGCTACTGCGTTTATGCTTCTGTTTCCGGCGAAAAAATGACCTGCGCGCAGCTGCGGAGAGTGTTTTACTGGAACCGGTCTCATCCTTCAGTTCAGTCATGCTGTGTCTGCGATAGAACTCTTGATCCATCCTGCAACAGATACATTAGATCTTAATTAGTTGTGGAAAGAATATATTGAAATATGTATCTTGAAATACAAGTTATAGAGTATTACAGACTTTCAAAAACGATAACTTGATATATTCGTAACTATTTAACAAATGGGAAGAAAGAAGCAAAATGGTGGTGTATGTATTTTTAACAGATTTCATTAATATAAGGTTAGGGTTAGGCACTATGACGGTATTCCAGGATACCGTGGAATGACAGTTACATTTACGGCATTTAGCAGACGCCCTAACCTGAGCGACTTACAACTCATACAGTCTTACAATCCAAGCAATTGTGGATTAAGGGCCTTGCTTAGGGACCCAACTGTGGCAGAGGTTGGATTTGAAACCTGCACCTTCTGGTCCATAGTCCAGTAACTTAATCACTAGGCTACCACAGTGCCAATTAAGAAATGGTTACTTCATTTTAAAAAGTTGAAGATTCGCATGCTGGAATTACATACTTAGCATTGGAGTCCTCAAAAGACAGCCTTCTGACAAGGACACTTATTTAAACATAATGGTGTTACATGGGGCCAAATAGATCGAATAAAAGATTAACTTTTGTTGTATAATGGCCATTTTTGGTATGGTGATTTTAACCAAATTAGAACACTTTACATGGGTTAAATGTAACTGAAATTGAATATAATACTCACAAAAGTAGTGGGCTAGCTCATTTTGAAATATCCGTTAATTTTTGTGAGCCGTATATATCTTCACATACTTAACAGTGGCTGTAGCATGGGTTGTACAAGTTTAAGAACGTTGGATAGAAAACCTGAAGGCTTGTATAACTGACAAAGTGTGTGTAACTGAAATAAATACATAGTGTATTTATTTCAGTTACATCTGACATATAATCCATCCCTCAAACACTCGGTTCACCATATTAATAAATAAATAAAGGTATTGTTATGAAAGCCCATTGAATTAATTTTTGTTTACTAACATGTATTTACTGGGTATCTGCCCCCTTTGCATCTTCTGTGCATTTTCATCCAATTGCCAGGCCATCCAGGTGCCAAAATTGCCACTTGGCAGTGTGTCGTCCACGTACAGAATGTCATCCTTTTTGAATGAGAGATCTGTCTCTGCCTCAGCTACTCTGTCATAAAGTGCTCTGCAATAGAGAAAGAGAAATACAGATAGAATGGATGAGGGTTAAATGCAAATGTAGTAATTTTTATCCAGCAGATCATTTATTGCACATTTATTATGCCTTCAAAAAGAACAAGCAAACAACAGCTGCACCAGAAATTCGCTGAAACACAAATCCAGCTATTTTGTAATAGCACACTGCCATTCTTTAAATTGTTTCTAGAGCTACTCAATCTGTTCAGTCATGGGCCAGTGCATTAAACATCCACTATTAGAATCCACAAGTGGCAGGTTCAGCTTTTATTAGAAGAGCCACCACAACCTCAGTCTCACTCATGAGTAAAGAGATTTAGAGCTTGCATGACTACAGAGAGACCAACAGTTGGAGGCCACATTTAGACCATAAAGATATTATAGGAACTAAACATTGTTTATCATTAGGTCCTATTTAACATGCTATGCCCAATGTACCAGAGAGAGTGTAGATAGGGTTGGGTGTACCTAACCGACATTCAAAAACAACAAAGAGACAAAGAACAGTGTGTTAGATGATTTGCATACCATTTCAAAACCTAAGTCTAAACAATGTATTGTAACAAGACGAACATGAACAGATCTACTTTTAATGTAACATGTATTGATCTACTTTGCTTTAACTATGTGCATATAAAGGAACTAATTAGTGCTGCACACAGACACGAGCAGTGATGTGAAATGGAAAAGTCTGTACTCTGTTTAATACTACAAGTATGCTTCACTGACAAATATCTAGAAGTGCAGAGTACTGACCTTTTGACCTCTCTGACTTCCTACAAGTAATGCAGCACTGCATTTCCCTACTCAAAGTTTAGTTAAAAAGCCATACTGCATTGACTATTCTGGAAATCAACTTTCTACAAGTTGGCTCATTCCTTCTCGGTTGTGTGCAGCCAGGGAGGCATTTTTCTCCATGTTTATATTCCGCTTTGCACATTTACATTTTGGTTCTACAGAGTGTGTGTGTGTGTGTATGTGTGTGTGTGTGTGTGTGTGTGTGTGTGTGTGTGTGTGTGTGTATGTGGTTATTAATGTGTGGTTGTAACTGAATAACCACACTGAAAGGTGTTGTTTATTTCTGGCATTTGTCTAAGGACTCAATTGAGAACATCTAACAACCACTGTACCTGATGTAGAATCCATCTCCAGCAGTATCTTTCAGCTGGTTTAACTCATCCAAGCGCTGCTGAACTTTGAACGCGACCGTTTCCGCTGGTTTGAGCATTTCCAAATAGGCCTCCTCTGCAGTCTTATTCTTGAAAGCCACCGAGTTATACTGCAAAGCACACAGATAATTACAAACTCGAATGATTTCAAGGAATGAAACGGCATGACGGATGACAAAGAACGTGGCCAATTTTTTATTTCCCTATTTTCTTCAAGCCACTTGAGCATATTGTGTGCCTTGCGATCAATTTCCATCCGAGGCAAAATTGAACGTGACATGAAAAGAGATGCTTTGTGTGCACGCGCATGAGCTGCACAGCATAAACCACTCATCTGGAAGAGAGCTACATGACTATGTCAGTGATATTAACAATCCTCCCCCCTGCAGATGGATTAGTTGGAGTCCAGTTTAATAGCTGAAATGAACAGAAGATCAATGTAGAACAGCGGAATGCTACAGAGGTGATTTGACAATTGATTGAGAGCAGAACAAAGCAGTCTCTAAGAGGGAACACGCAGCTCAGACTTTTAGCACAATGCTCTAACTAAATAGAGCAAGATGGAAGCAAAGTGGTGCAACTTCCAAAAAAACTAATATGCAGGGATAATTATCAAATGTTCTTACTGAAATGTATATAATACAAACTTTACTGTTCACAAAAATTAGGGGATGTCTTATTTTGGGATATTTCATTTTGAAATATCCCCTAATTTGTGTGAGCAGTATATTACAGTTCGTATCAGGTTAAACAAAGCAGAGGTGTTATGTTCAAGAAATGTTTAAGGGCTAGGAGATATGGTGATTATGGTGATGGATATTTTATCACAATCTTTAAAGATATTTTCACGATACACAATATGAATCACGATACAGATGATCGCAGAAAAAAAGCATGATTAGTGACAATGCCTTAAAAGCTACTGTTCCAATATTGTCCCATGCTTAGGGAAGAGATTTTTATTCGAAATGTGCTGCACTTTGTCCACTGACTGGCACTGTAAAGCACTGTATTTAATTACTGAACAAGGCAATATAGAAGCTTTTTCACTAGAGGATTTAGGTCTGAAATATAAACCATAATTTGGGGTTACAATCCCCCAAACCAGTCTCCATTGCACTCTGATATGTGATGTCCATGATGGCCTAGCTGGCAGGCACTGGTGCCTTTGTGACCTGGTGCCTTAGAATTCAGTCATTCCATTCTGAGCGCCTCAGGATTTTCATGGGACAGTAAAATCATAATTACATCACAGTGATGTACCTGTACATTCGAATTAAAAATGTAATTGTTCTCCAGCTGAAAGAAGATTCAACAAAAATCCAAACATATTTAATGCAACATGTAAACAGAGACAACCTGAACAAGGTGTAAAGGGTCAGCTTGATTCTGGACTTCATTCAAGCACAGAGCCCAACAGGGAAGAAGACAATGTGAACTCATTACACTTTGAAAAGCATACGTTTTCTCTATGTTCTATGTACCTCCAAGATCAAATCTCCAGGCATTAGTCCATCTGCCCCCCTGGCAGGACTGTCCTCCTCCAGCTTCTCCACAAAGATCCCTCGCAGATTTCCTCCACAAATCTGAACACCCAGCTCCACCTGAGTCTTCCTCAAACACACCACCCGCGAGTCTGGAATCTTCTTACTGCCCTCTGCTGACATCCTGGAATAAAATAAAAAAATAACTATGATATTCACCAAATATGTTGACCATTTTTAAATTTGCATGCACTGAACATTATTGGCTCACAGGAACATGTAAATGTAAAAAAAAAATAAAAATAAAACTCTCTTAAAAAATGTAAAATCTCTTCAAACATATATACATATATATTGCATAGACTGCACGTATAAACTCATCGGTTTGAAACAGGAAAGCATACTACACAAAAATAACAATGCAAACTTGGAAGGAAAATTGAAAATCACGCCAGGACATCATTACTGTCACCCTTTCCTCAGTTTTAAATCAAGTACCAAAGTCACACTAACCAATAACTAATCAGACTCACATGTCCACGCTCATATGACATTAAGGAATGGTGGCGATAATGCTTAGAATAAGCGGTTTTATTATTTGTTCCTTGTTCAGTATGTTAAAGACAAGATAACTGTCTGAGCAGACCAAAAATTCTATTAGCATTGGTGGAAAGAGGAAACTTGAAGAGATAAAATATAATAAAAATCCATAATGTTGTGGGTCTACATTGCTACCCTTTGTGCCTCAGCAGCGTCTGAAGCTCAGAAATGTTAGTGTTCAACCTGGAAACCTGACACACACACACACACACACACACACACACACACACACACACACACACACACACACAGACACACAGACCCACACACAGACCCACACCCAGACCCACACCCAGACCCACACCCAGACAGACAGACAGACAGACCCCCAGACACACCCAGACAGACAGACAGACACAGAGAAACACACAGAAACACAGAGACAGACAGACACACACACAGAGACAGACAGACAGACAGACAGACAGACAGACAGACACACACACACACACACACACACACACACACACAGACAGACACACACACTAATGGCACTATAGAAACACCATTTAACCAAACATGCAATGTTTTTGTAATGGGGAGGAAACCAGAGAGTCCAGAGTCTGGATTAAATGGGGGACGCTGGAACTACGAGGTGACCGTGCTAACTGCTGCACCACTGTTATCCATTCATTTGAAGTGGTTACAAAAATCTATTTATTAAAAGCTATTGATCTGTTATGTCAGTGGTAGGATATGACTACCTATGTATGAGTTGTGAGGAAGTGGAGATTTTTAAAGAGCTATACAATATGCATGCTGCCAGGAACAACACTTAGTAACTGTTTAATACCTCTATAGCGTAATGTTTTGTGTGATGACCTTGTCCAAATCTAACCGAGTACATTTTCATGGGAAATAAGTTTAACAGTCACTGAGAAAACATGTAGACTTGCACAGACATTAGACACACAGTATTACATAAACAGCCTGCACTGAAAAGCACAAAGGTTCAAAAGGAGTCAGTGTACATTTGGTCATTCAAATTTCAACTTTCAGTATTTACAAAAGAGCTGTACCCATCAGTTATATTCTGCTTAATCCAAATGGGGTTGTGGGCCAGACACCAATTAACCTAACACGCATGTCTTTGGACTGTGGGAGTAAACCCATGCAGACTCCTCACAGAAATGACTGCTCTACCCTGGGATTGAACCCTGGACCTTCTTGCTTTGAGGCAGGGGTGCTACCCACTGAGCCACTGTGATACCAAGAGCAGTACTTTACAAAACTTTTGTAATGTCCTACAAAACAAATTTATTTACAATAAAATATATTTAGGTTGCGATGCTTT